>CAKNXH010053982.1:6356-27623 GCA_932178445.1 Andricus quercusramuli | reverse complement strand
TTAAGCTAAGTTTCATAGAATCTTGTTTTGAACAATACGCTTAATATTTCTGAATTTATTATTTAACTTCAACTACAATATTTTACTAGCAAAAAAGACGTACGCTGATGACGTCTGAAATGACAAAAATCGAGGGACAGACTTTGAGGCTTTTATAACATTATTAATTTGAGTTGAAAAAATTTGCGTAAATTAAATACATGATCATTTAAATTTTACAAACTTAATAGATTAAGCATTTTTCAGGTGACTGTCTGAAAAAAAGGAGAAAATCAGTTTATCCTTGTGCAAAGTGAGGTTGGGACGCCGTACGATAATGACGCTTGGGGTGTTCTTATGTTGAATTAAAATAAATAATTCAGATTTTTTTTAGTAATCCGGTGTTATCAAGAGTTATCTTTATCTTTTTTCTATTGAAATCCATATATTTTGATGAAAATTCGCCCTTTTCAGTGAAAAATTAATTAATTTAATTTGCAGGAAATTTAACAATTTTGTTGAAAAGTCATTTTTTGTCCGAAATTTCAATTGTTCTGTTCAGAATTAGTCTTCTTGAAATGAAAATTTAACTAATCATATCGTTGGAAATCGTTTTTATTGAAATTTTTTTTTTCTTTAATTAAAAATTCAAGTATTCCAGTTGAAGATTCTTAAGTTTAGTTAAAAATTCAATCCTTGATTACAAATTTGGCTATTTTGTTAAATATTCTATTTTTTGTAGAAGATTTATTTTTTAGTTGAAATTGAAGGTATTTCACTTTTGGTTGAAAAATTAGTGAAAAATTTAGTGAAAAATTCACGTGGTATTTGGATAAAAATTTATGTTTTTTAGTTGAAAATTATTGGGTTGAAAATTCATCTATTTCGTTGAAAATTTGACGTTTGTAGAAGAAAATTATACTTTTTCATTAAAAATTCAATTACTTGGTTAATATTCGTTGCTTTTTGGTTAAAAATATAATTTTTCAATGTAAATTTAACAAGTAAATTCGAAGATTCTTCATTTTATTTGAAAATTTATCTCCTTAATTAAAAATTGGACTATTCTGCTAAAAATTCGTATTTTTTTGTAAAAAATGTATTTTTTTCACAATTAAAATGTAAGTGCCTTATTTTTGTAGAAAATTTATTTATCCTAGTTGAAAATTCAACTGCTTGGATAAAAAGTTATCTTTTGAGATGAAAATTTTTTTAATTCGTCCTTTTTTGTAGAAAATTAATCTTCTTTGTTGAAAATTTATATTCTTGGTTAAAAAATCAATTATTCGTTAAAAAATAATCAACCTTGTAGGAAAATAATTTTCTCGATCGAAATTTTTTTTTTCTGTGGAAAATTTAATTCTTCGGTCAAAAAATATTCTACTCTGAAGAAAATTCAACATGTTTGTGGAATTTTTTTTTTTTAAATTCAACAATCTTGCTGAAAATTCTTCTTCTTGGGTTGTAAATACAACTAGTTTGTTAAAAAATTCAACGATTTTGTTGAAAATTAACATTGTTTTGTATTCATCCCAGTTGAAAATTCATCACTTTGTTTCAAAATTAAACTATTTCATAAAAAAATCATTGTCCTTCAGGTAGATATTTTTAGTTTGAATTGTAAAAAATAACATTGAGAGTAAACAAATTAAATTTCTGGAAGTTCAGATTTTGGATAAAATCGAGTGCAAATCACGAGACACGTGATGTGAATGTGTTTGTTAAAGCCGAAGGAGCTTTAACGAAAGAGAATTCACAATCACCAAATTACAGTCGTCGATGCTTTGACCTTTATTCAGTTATGATAAGAGCCAAACTTAATTTAAAACCGAAAAAGATTTCAAAAAATAACAAAATAAATTTAGATTTTGGAAGACTTCGAAATGAAATTTTAAAGCCTTTTAAGGATCATTAAGGATTTGGAGAAAATAGGTGAATGTTCTTAAGTTTTCTGAAGAAATTAAAAATGATTTTCTGTTTCAGAAAATTAATTTTTATCGAATATTTAAAAAAGGGTTAAAAATATTTTTAAACAATAAATGACAATTGAATAATCATTAATTTGAAAAATAATCGAATAAGTTTAAAATATATTTAGATGTTTTAAAAAGATTCTAAAATAATTCAAAACGTGGAAATATTTCAAAATACTTGAAACACAATGTAGATTTTTAAACATGTCCAACGCAAAATTTATAAATTTTTTGAACATTCTGAAAGGGTTTAAATTTGAAAAAAATTTGTATCAACATTCAGTGTTAAAAAAATAATTTTTTTTTTTTTTTGAAAAACTAATCTTGAAAGAATATTGAACAAGATTTCAAAAAGTTTCAAAAAAGAATCTGGATTATTTAAAGGTATTTTTTTTTACTTTTGCAGGATTTTAAAAAAAATTGAAGGAGAAATTTGAGGTCCAAAATAATAAAAGTATTATTGGATTCCTAGAAAATTTGTGAATGTTCTTCTTTGAAACAAATTTTTTAGAGAAAATTTAAAAAGTTTTTAAAGCAAAATCTAATGTATAAATTAATGTTTTTAGATTAAAGTTAATTAAAAGTAATAAATAATTGAAAAAAAATGTTTAGTTAAACATTTTTTAAAGCTTTTATTTTATACTCGAAAATTACTGAACGCTTCAACTAACATTTCTTAAAGCTTTAATTTTGAAAGTTTAACATTCCAAAGTATTCAACTTTGAGTATTTCAATTTGCAGTTCAGTTTTTATAACTTCAAATGAAGAAAAAAATTATTTTCAAGAGTTCGAATGTTCCAATTTTAATAACTGTCATCAATTTTTTCTCAATTGTTTAATTTTTATTTGCAGTCAAAAATATTTTCTTTTTCGACCTAGGATAAAAAACATTGAGAATATTGCAATGTTTTTTTTAATAACGATTATTCCTTTTTTTTTTAACATTCCACCATTCCTTCTAAATATGGGACGTTTTTTTTTGTAATAGCGATCACGTACACAACCTAATTTAAAATTATCTCATTGCAATATTCACAATATTTATCATCCTAGGTCGAAAAAGAACAACTTTTTGGCTGCAAAAGCTGTTAATGTTTGTAGATTCTTCTAGTTGTAAATTTTTGCAAAAAACTAAAACTACTGTAAAATTCAACAATATACTCTCCTCTAATTTTAGGGTGTAATTTATTGTATTTATTTCTAGATTTCTGTGAAAATAGATTAAGTTTTCTGTACTTTTTTGTAAAAATTTTCCGACCAGGAAAAGAATAGGAAAAAAAGAAATGAAAGAAAGAAAAGAAAGCCGAGAAATTATGAAAGTATTCAATAAGGCTGATGAAAAGCCACTATTAAATCTGTTACCAGAAAATTTGATAAATAATCTCATTGCAATATTCTCAATATTTATCATCCTAGGTCGAAAAAGAACAACTTTCTGGCTGCAAGAGCTGTAAATTCCTGTAGATTCTTCTAGTTGTAAATTTTTGTAAAAAACTAAAACTACTGTAAAATTCAACAATATACTCTCCTCTAATTTTAGGTTGCAATTTATTGTATTTATTTGTAGATTTCTGTGAAAATAGTTTTAGTTTTCTGCACTTTTTTGGAAAATTTTTTCCACCAGGAAAAGGAAAAGAAAAAAAAGAAATGAAAGAAAGAGAAGAAAGCCGAGAAATTATGAAAGTATTCAAGAAGGCTAAGGAAAAGTCACCATTAAATCTGTTACCAGAAAATTTGAAGAACGTCAAACAATTTTTTTTTTTTTTTTCAAGAACGATTATCCATAATTGTCTTTCAACATGCTACCATTTCCTTAAAATGCATGAAGCTTTTTTGTAATAGCGATCACCTACACAACCTAATTTAAAATTATCTCATTGCAATATTCACAATATTTATCATCCTAGGTCGAAAAAGAAAAACTTTCTGGCTGCAAAAGCTGTAAATTCCTGTAGATTCTTCTAGTTGTAAATTTTTGTAAAAAACTAAAACTACTGTAAAATTCAACAATATACTCTCCTCTCATTTTAGGTTGTAATTTATTGTATTTATTTGTAGATTTCTGTGAAAATAGTTTTAGTTTTCTGCACTTTTTTAGAAAAAAATTTTTCCACCAGGGAAAGGGAACAAAAAAAATGAAAGAAAGAAACGAAAACCGAGAAATGATGGAAGTATTCAATAAGGATGAGGAAAAGTCAACATTAAATCTGTTACCAGAAAATTTAATAAACTATTTCATTGCAATATTCTCAATATTTATCATCCTAGTTCGAAAAAGAACAAAGGTTTTTCTGCAAAAGCTGTCAATTCCTGTAGATTCTTGTAGAGAACTAAAACTACAATGAGATACAATATACTCTCCTGTAATTTTTGTTGTAAATGATTGTTTTAATTTGTAGATTCCTTTAAAAGTATTTTTAGTTTTCTCTACTTTTTTGTAAAAATTTGTCCATCGGGAAAAGGAAACAAAAAAAAATGAAAGAAAGAAAAGAAAGCCAAAAAAATGATGAAAGTACTTAATAAGGCTGATGAAGAGACACCATTCAGTCTGTTGTCAGAAAATTTAATAAATCAGAAAGACCTGATGAGTGGGTGTTACTAAGATGTTCCTAATCGATCATTATATATTTTAAAAAAATCAAATAAAGCGTTTTTCAATAACGATCATTCATCATTGTTTTTTTACATGCTACCATTCCTTTAAAATTTATAAAGCTTTCTTGTAATAGCGATCATGTACACCTCCTAATAAGAAATTGTCTCAATGCAATATTCTCAATATTTATGATCCTAGGTCGAAAAATAACAACTTATGGGTTGCAAAAGCTTTTAACTCCTGTAGATTCTTGTAGAAAACTAAAACTACAATAAGATATAACAATATACTCTCCTGTACGTTTTCCTGTTATTCATTGTATTTATTTTTAGATTCCTGTGGAAGTATTTTTAGTTTTCCGTACTTTCTTGTAAACATTTTTCCACCAAGGAAAGGAAACAAAAAAAATGAAAGAAAGAAAAGAAAGCCGAAAAAAGGTGAAAGTATTTATTAAGGCTCATGAAGAGACAACATTCAATCTGTTGTCAGAAAATTTAATAAATCAGAAAGTCCTAATGAGTGGGTGTTACTAAGATGTTACTAATCGATTGCTATATATTAGAAAAAAAAATTGTAAACAAAGTTTTTTTTTCCAGAATGATTATTTATAATTGTGTTTTAACATGCTACGATTCCTTTAAAATTTATGAAGCTTTTTTGTAATAGCGATCACGTACACAACCTAATTTAAAATTATCAATTCCTCACGGAGAGACTTTTGGTATCAATATTTCTTTTATCGCATATTCATAATTAAAATAAAATATACGAATTTAGGGATAATCGAGGTACGGTTAGAAAAAGTCGAATAGTGACTATGAAAATGCAGACTAATATTTATGATTGGAATAAATCGTAAGAATATTAGACTCTTACACACACAAAATAACGAAAATTGGTATAGTGCTTTGAAAGAAACGAAACAAACGCTTTGCAATCTTTCTAAACCACTGTACGAAAAATGGGGGTCACGTGATCTTGTATTTCACGCTGGCGCATGGCAAAAAGAAAGACGGGTGGAAGTGTATGAACGCACACTACTACATGGGCTACAAATACATCTTTATATATATTTGTGTATTCTTTGACGACGCTCGCTGTGCTACAGTGTGGTTTGTTTACGAATCCTATATTAACACCTATACGCATATATAAAACTATCTTATATCTATAAATCGCACGCATTACGCGGATACTTATGATTCTTTCTGCCCTTATATACTAACCAGTTGAAACGTATCGCTACTTGTGAGAAACTAATAGTGCTGGGTCAAAAATTTTAGGTGCCCCGGACTTTACTATATATTTATATTGATAATTTATATGCTTATAAACTATAATTAAATAAATACACTATTAACGCTACTAACATTTGCATGAAAAATTTGGTTTCAGAAACTTAAGAACTAAATTGAAAGATTGCTTGAGAATTATTTCAAAATTTCAAACATAAAATTAAAAACAGTAATAAGGAAGTGAATTCAGGCAGCGACTTTTTTTTGAAAATTTAAAAGTAATTATCAGCTCATTTGAGACAGTAGCACAGAAGTTTATACTGTTATTAAGCATATTTTGTGAGTATTTTATGTGTTGAAACATATCAATACAAATATTGCAAAATATTATCTTTAGAATTATCTCAGGGCGTCTACTCAAATTCTATAAAAAAATTTTCTGACAATCCCAGTTTTTTCCAGGTATCTATAGATTTTTTCAATGTATAATTTTCCTAAATAAGGAGCCACTCAAGTATTAAGTATCGTAATTTTTATAGCAATTGTAATCCTACATCCCTTCAAAGTATTACATGATACCCAAAAAAAGCCCTATCGTTAAGCATATCTGTGAATAGTTAAATTGTAATCACTTGAATTTATTAAAAGTTTTATTAGTTTTAGTTTAGTTTTATTAAAATTGTTATATATAAAATCAAATAATGATGTTCCTTAATTTATGAAAGTAACTTTACAGAAGGACAAGAGCTTTCTTAATGGTATAAGATTTTAGAAAAATTATAATAACTACTAAAAAAATCCAACTTTTAACGAAAAATGCCTTTGACATATTAGATATTTTTTAAAATTATTTTCATAGTAACTTGAAATTTAAAGCATTGTGAACTTATCACCTACGGCTTACGGGGTGACTGCTGGACCGAAAACCAAGAAATGACCAGGAATTTTTTGAAACCGGGGAAAACCGACAAATGACAGTGAATTTATTTTTTCAGAGGGAATTTTACAAATTCTTAGAATAACCATTTATGAAATTACTTGGAATATCGAAAATAACATATCACATGATATAATTCAATTTAAAAAAAGTTCGATTTCAACTTTTTTCGAATATTAAGTTCAGTTGTTGTTAACTGTTTCAATTACTGCATCATTCAGTTTATGACGCTTAATTCTAAAATCTTTTAGTTCACAATTTTTCCATTTTATGTCTTCATTTTTAAACGGAAATTTTTAATTGAAAGTATTTAAAAATTCAGTTTTGAAGGCTTTAAGAATTAAAAATTAAAAGCGTTAGAAATTAAAAATTGTTTATAAAAATGTTTTAAGTTGATCAACTGTAAATATAAATTAATTAATGATTTTTTAAATTGAACTGTAGTTCGAATGCTAAAAATTGTACAATAATTATTTTACAATACGATTCTAAGTCTGTTCGAAATTAAAAGATTTGCAAATTTTAACGTTGAAAATTAAACTTCTTTTAAACGAAAGCCATATCAATTAGACAAATTGAAATGTCTGATTGAAACTTCATAAATTATTTTCAATGTGAAAACTTAAAATTAATATATTCATAATCACACACTTTTATTCAATTTAGAATCCTATCCAAATATTGTCTCAGTCTAAAATATTCAATTTTTAACCCATTCAGTTAGACAGTTTTCAATCACAAAAATTGCAAAAGGAGAAATTATAAATGAAATATTCAAAACTAAAGAATTTTAAACTGAATTGTTTGAAAAAGGAAGCCTTGAATGGTAAAAATTTAAACTTTCAACGTTACAATTTGTATTCTAATGTTAAATAACAATTCAAAATTATCAAATTGAAACGACCAAAATCAATATAAATAAATAAATTTTGTTATTTTCCCAATTGCCAGAGGAACTTTTTTTGTTTAAAATTTGTATTAAGTGGAAGAATGGGAAGTATTGTATTTTTAACATTTTTATCAAGCTTGAAATGAGGAAATTTTAATTTTTGTTAAATTGGCATTACATTTTATATTTTTAAGGTTTTTATTGAGTTAGAAGGGATAATTCAAAAAATACAGTTTTATTGAGTATGAGGGGATGAAATTTGGATTTTCAATTTATTCTGGATTAAAAGAGGGACATTTTGTTATTTTTATGATTCTTAAAGAACTGGGAGGAAATTTGTGTTTTCAAGTTTTTCTAAATAGGAAGAGAAACTTTTTGGTTTTGAACGTTTTTATTGAGTTAGGAGAGGGACATGTTTCATTTTTCAACATTTTAATTAATGAGAATTGAAATGGAGGATTAGTTTTAATTTAGAGCATTTAAAACGATAGCGTGGATTGATATTTTTTAACCAGAAATCTTTGGTCTGTTCAATTTATAAAAGTGTAAAAAATTAAGTTTCGCAGTTTTTTATTGATAATTTCCGAATTAAAATTTGTTTAAGCTTCAATGCATACTACATTAGTTACAAACATTTTTGTACTATAAACGCGTATAATTTAAACTTTTGGCGGGAAATCATAAGCCACGAATCGGATGCAGTCGGTCTGATGGCCTGGTCGTCGCGTACTCGGCTATAGACGGAACAGCTCGGAAACTTTCGGGCGTTTTTAGTATAGTCTTTTAGAATTCTCGCAAATCCCGGTTGCGGATATTACTAGCGGCGTCGGTAGACGAAAGAGTGGCGGCGACTGGCTCAATTCTGCTTCTGAACTAGAATTTAAAGTTATTCGCCCTATAGGGCAGGTTTTTTACTTCTATTGTGACGAATCCCACTCAAGGAATTATTATCCATCCTAGGTGTGACTTTGTCCAGTCTCGGTGAGTACTTGCAGGTGCATAATATCCGTAGGTCTGTGCTCTGCCAGCCGGCCCACGTGGTCGTGCGGCAACACGCGAAAATGGAAGTCGCGGAGACGGAGGAGGTTCGGACCAACGGTGATACCGGGGATCCAGACGCTCCTATGCTTTACAATCAGGAAACATTAGATTCTGAAATCTTAAACTCTTCCTTTACTAACCTCTCTCAGGAAATGGCTGTTCATGCAAATACGCCAAACATGCCGAATACGAATGTGCAACTTCAGCATAACCTCAAACCTAATAATGATCCTAACCTCTCAAAAAAACGTAACTTCGATCGAATTCGCGAAAATGATGCTCAATTAGATCAGAATAGTAAAGTCATTCGCGATAATAACAGTAGAACGAACGATTCTAA
The DNA here is from genome assembly GCA_932178445.1 of Andricus quercusramuli. Lineage (NCBI taxonomy): Eukaryota > Metazoa > Arthropoda > Insecta > Hymenoptera > Cynipidae > Andricus > Andricus quercusramuli. The sequence continues at coordinate 18,633 of CAKNXH010053982.1, read as the reverse complement.
GGAGTCAAACCTTCCGAATAACAGGTACAACGCTCATAACCAGGGGCCATTTTTTGTCACTGTAGAATCTTTAGACGAGAAATCCTTTCATATCCTATCTGTTGGCAATGTTTTACATAAGAACTTCCCAGGTGTCATTCGGAACATCACTAGAGATGGTAAATCTCGGGTATCGGTCGAATGTAATGACCATAAGGGCGCAAACAAGATTGCATCGAACAATAATTTACTCCAGAAGTCAAAACTGAAAGCTTTCATTCCGAATTTCAGGGTCTCCCGGGAGGGTATTGTTAGGGATATACCTATTGACATCGATATGGAAGAGTTAAAACAGTTCCTAGAAACTAGCAATGGTTGCAAAATTAAGGGGGCAAGACGTTTCGTTAGGAAATTGGAAAAAGGAACAGAACCACTGAAAACAGTCGTCATATCTTTTGAGGGTCAGGAGGTTCCTGATTTCGTACGTCTTTACAATGTCCAGATGAGAGTAGACCCTTACGTAACTTCTGTAAAAATTTGCTATTCGTGCTTTAGATTCGGACACGTCGCGAACCAGTGCAAAAGTCCTAGATGTGTTTTCTGTGGTGAGAAACCTCATGACGAGGGGGTATCTTGTCCCCAAAAGGAAGGCCCATATAAATGTATCAACTGTCAAAGCGACCACCTACCCAAGGACAAATCCTGCCCTCGCTTTAAAGAGCAACAGGATATAAGGAAACTAGCCGCCTTCAAGAATGCATCGATTAAAGAAGCTTCCGGGATCTATTACAAAGAAGCAAAAATTGCAAAAGCTGGCAATAGGACGGTTGATGTGAATCATCTTATTAGATCTTCTCAACCTTCTACTTCGACGATAATGGCAAGCATGCCTCATATGAATTATTCGAACTTTCCTCTTTTAGGAGATGTTGACTTGGACTCCCCTCTAGGACCTGGCCCAAATGAAAGATACAACACAGCGGTTCTTTCTTATAATCAATGTGCCTCTAAACCAAAAGCTCCTACCATGAACTCCCTTCGGAGTAATACGAAACGCTCTTCAAGTCAATCTACCCAACAACCAAGGAATAATCCTACGAGATCCCATACTTTGGCTCCAAAGCCAGCTAACCTGTCATCTTCAGCAAATCATTGCCCATCTGTTCAATCTGACTTCAGAAGTGACACCTCTAACCCTCCTCTGGCTTTTATGCCAGCTAACCTACAATCAAACTGTTCGTTCCCTCAACCCACTTCAACCCAGTCCCCTAACTTGCCACCAAATTTTGTTCAGACCTTAACCCAAATCTTTTCTTTCTTGACCCACCTTGTCACACAGTTTGAACCAATGTTTTCTTCTATGAGTAGTATTCAACTATTCTCTCCAATTACAGTACCCTCGTCAGTGTCTCAATCGCAAAGACGCGATTGAATAAATTTTCCCATCCTCCTACAAGTGCTCTTTTTCTTATCTCATTATGGCTAAACTATCTACACTAAAAATCATTCAATGGAACTGTCGTAGTGTTTTTAATAAGAAAGGTTGTTTAGAAAAAATTATGCATGAATACGACATAATTCTGCTCTGCGAAACTTGGTTAAAACCTAAATCCAATTTCTCACTTAGGAATTTTAACATTATTCGGAAAGATCGTGAATCTCGTCAGGGAGGTGGTCTGTTAATTGCAATTAAGAATGATATTCCTTTCAAACTTACCACTATTTACAATGTTGAGGATAAACTGGACACCTTGGCTGTCAGTATTCCTACCGATCATGGTCCTTTACTGATTGCTAATATTTATAGGAACCCCAGAGCTGGAGCCCAGGACATTGATTGGACTGATTTTTTGGAATCTACTGTCAATTATTCAAATATCTTTGTGGCAGGTGATTTTAATTGCCACCATATCTCGTGGGGCTGTGCCCGTTCATGCCCAGAAGGCATCAATCTTTATGAGGAGGTTAATAACTTCTATTATAAGATTCTCAATACAGGAGCTTCCACCCTTCGTACAGGTCCAGACCAAGCTAAATCAGCCATTGATCTTACAATAGTTTCTAATGATTTAAGCAGAAGGTGTAGCTGGAAGACTTTAATGGATAAAATGAGCAGTGATCATCATCCAATTGTAACTGAAATGGACATCCCATGCCCATACTATCAATTTTTCTCACATAAATACAACCTCAAGAAAGTTAAGTGGAGTACTTTTCGAGAGGAACTAAATTCTGCTCATAAAAATAACCCCTTGCATGTAACTGGTCCTGTAAATATTCTTAATGCCTATTATGGTCTTTTTGGCGATATTGATGCGGCGCTTCACAAAGCAGGACCCAATATTGGTAGGAAACCTCCTAGGAATAGGAACTACCCCTCTTCCCCACCTTGGTGGAATGATGAATGCAATAGAGTAACGCGAGTAAGATTAGCTAAATTCAAAAAATATTTGCACACCTCTAGCTATGAAAATTACATTGAACATAAAAGATACGATGCTTTTGCTACGAAAACTTTTAAACTAGCAAAAATAAATGGCTTTCACTCGTATTGTGAAACTCTTTCTTTCGACACTCCTTTGACCAACGTCTGGTCAAAAATCAATGGTTTTAAATACAGGAAATTGAACCCCCCTTCACCTACCACTAGTCCCGTCAACTTAGAGGTTTCTTCTTAAATGGAGGAATATATCGAGCAACTTATCAATAATGCTAGAGAAATTAATGTTGACGTACCGGATATTCCTAACTTCATATTTCATGACAACGAAAGTCCTCTTGTATCTTCTGGAATTAACTCCCAATTTATAAATAACTCGAACAATACAATCTTCAACCCTCCTTTTAATATGGATGAGCTACTAATAGCCTTAAAAAATTCAAAAGCCAAATCTTCTCCTGGTCTGGACAAGATAAGCTTTGAGGTACTTCAAAATTTACCAACTCCGACGCTTGAACGTCTTTTACTCATATATAATCTTATATTAGATGAGGGCCTCTTTCCAGACACTTGGAAAGAATTTCTAATTTTTCTCCTGCCAAAGGGCGGAGGCAAATTTAGACCGGTCTCCTTGGCCTCCTGTTTCCTTAAATTAATGGAAAAATTGATTTTAATGCGTCTTAATAATTGGCTTGAACACAACAACCTACTTCCTCCAACACAGTTTGGTTTCAGAAAAGGACGATCCTGCGCTGATAGTCTAGCTATTCTATCCACAGAGCTTCACACAGCCATGGCAATGGATGCCTATTCTGCATGTCTCTTCCTAGATATCAAAGGAGCTTTCAACGATGTTGTTCCAGAAATTTTGGTTAAAGACATGATTAATCTAGGAATTCCCAGCAAAATCTGTAAATTTATTTACAGCCTCACTACGAATAAACAAGTGTCCTTTAGAATTAATGGTAATAATAGAGGACCCTTTACTTTTAAAAAAGGCTTGCCCCAAGGCTGCATTACAAGTCCGACATTATACACAATATACAATATAGGTCTACATAAGGTCTTACATAGTCTATGTAAAATTCTGGAGTACGCGGATGATATTGCTTTATACGTTACTGCAAACTTCTTAGGTGAATGCATTGAGGTTCTGCAATACAGTCTAAATCGCTTAAATAATTATCTAAGGAACAGGGGTCTCTCAATCTCACCAATGAAATCACAATTCATAATTTTTTCTAATTCAAAAATAATTCCGGATAACACATGTTTACTTCTGGACAACTACCAAATTCTTCCTAGACCAGAGGCTTTATTCTTGGGAATCATGTTCAACAGCAACCTTTCGTGGGAAGCTCAATTCAATCGTTTATTAGATAGAGGTAATAAAGTCCTTAAAATCTTAAAATGTTTAAGAGGTACTTGGTGGGGTTGCGGTCCCAAAACCTTACGCATCCTCTTTATTTCGCTCGCACGTAGCGCTTTAGAATACGGTTGTCATGCTCTGTCCATTTACGATGATGGATGGTATAAAAAATTAAATATCTTACATAATAAATTCTTGAGGATTATTCTGGGTTACCGCATTTCTTCACCCATTAACGTTATGCAAGCCGAACTAAAAGAATTCTCACTCTTTAACAGATTTCGACTAATAACGGACAGATTCCTTCTTAGATCGTTCTCTGTTGTTGGACATCCGGTACACGATCTACTGAAAAATCTATTTTCTTACGTTTCAGAAAACTTTGTCCCAATTAATATGAAAAAAGGTTTCCTTCTTTTAATGTCGTATATTACCTACAAACATAATCCACAATTAAAAGACTATCAATCTCTTATTTATCGTTCAGCAACCCCCTTAAATTTCTTGATTGATTACAATATACAATTCTCTCGACCGTCCATAGATATACAAACAGGTAGAATATTACAGAACAGTAGATCTCCAAACGATGACTTCCAGCGGCTGTTTTCCAAAATCATGGATGACAGAATCGTCTTCTTTACTGATGGATCTAAATTTGAGGACAAACCGGTTGGTCTGTCTGTCTTCTCTTCACAATGTAATTTACAAAGAAGTTACCAAATTACTTCAGAGGCTTCTATTTTCACCGCAGAAGCTATCGCACTTTGCGAGGCCATAGAATATATCTTTAACAACCTTATAGAGAAAGCTACAATTTTTACAGACTCAAGGAGCGTGTTAGAGGCATGCCAAGGTTTCAGTGTCCTGGGTTCCGCCTCGTATTTAATATACAAAATATATAACCTTCTGTATCTATCAAAGAATGAAAACTTGGATATTAAACTAGTTTGGATTCCCGGCCATAAGGGAATTACCGGGAATGAGATAGCTGATAGTTTAGCCAAAAGGGCAATAGAGGATGGTGTAGAAATAAATTATCTAATTCCATATTCCGATCTATACCAGTTAGCTTATAATAGTGCTTTCAAACGTTCGAACGATACTTGGAGGAAGAAAAGTGAAAGCACGGGAAAACACTACTTTGACAATTACTTCCTAGAAACTAAAAAACCTTGGTTTATTAATTGCAAGGCTAAACGAAGGGACATAGTAACTATCGCCAGAATTAGATCAAACCATTATTCATTACCCTACAGTTTATTTAGGAAGAACTTAACAGATTTCAGTGAGTGCATTTTCTGTATTGATGTCGATGAAGACATTAATCACGTGGTGTGGGCCTGTCCTCGTTATTCGGAACAAAGATTACGCTTAGAGAAATTACTTATTAAGAGAAAAAGATTCCCTCCCTATAATATCGAATCCTTACTTTATAATCCTTCCAGTATGATAACAGCTCTAATAGCACGTTTTCTGAGAGAGTGCAATATTTCAATTTAGAACCGCGTAAATATAAATCATGTAAAATAAATAGATAAATTATCACTAACGCGTAGATATCAAATCACAGAGCCTTATTGTTTTGCATCGACGATGGCTGATCTAGATGCATTTAAACCACATTCCATTTTCGTGCGCGTCACCGTGGCATGCGCAGTTAAGCGAGGGCCCACATTGGCTTCCTAAAGCTGCGCACGGACTTGCGGTGCGTTCTCATGTACATTTCCCCAGACTGGTCCGATACACCTGGACCACCTGGATACTTAATCATCATTGGATAGTGATGGCCACTGCTCGGCCTGACTGTGAAGTCACCTGTCACGTATTAAACTACTAGCCATGGCCAGATAGGTCGAAGCTTTATACAGCAAGGGAGGTTCACTCACCAGACCTAAGGCCAATAAAACTCTTGCATAGAGTCAAAAGAAGAAGAAGAAGAAGATATTACTAGCGGCTCTCATTTCAATACGCATTCATATTTAAGAATACTAGAATTTCGTACATTTCATATAACTTATGTTACCTAAAATATTTACTATTGAAAATATTTTTTAGAAAACTTGTTATTGACCATTATCACTTTTTCACACTCACAATTCTCAAACAGTAAATAAGACTTTTTCTAAACGTAAATGCTAATTTTTGCTCGCTCAAGTTTATAATAATACATACAGAAATACCATCATCTCTTATTATATTAGGAATCTTTATAACAGTACCCCAATTATCCCCAAATTCTTACATTTTATTTTAATTATAGGTGCAGTGTGTACCAAATATTGATATCGAAAGTCTCTCCGTGCTGTAGATTCTTGTAGAAAACTAAAACTACAATAAGATACAGCAATATCCTCTCCTGTACTTTTTCTTGTTATTCATTGTATTTATTTGTAGATTTCTGTGAAAATATCTGTAGTCTTCTGTACTTTTTTGTAAAAATTTGTCCACCAGGGAAAGGGAACAAAAAAAAATGAAAGAAAGAAAAGAAAGCCGAAAAATGATGAAAGTATTTAATGAGGCTGCTGAAGAGCCGCCATTCAATCTGTTGTCAGAAAATTTAATTAATCAGAAAGACCTAATGAGTGGGTGTTACTAAGATGTTACTAATCATTGCTATCCTATAGATGAAAACGCGTAATTTCATGGAGGAAGATTTTCTATTAGCTATAGTAAGTCATAGGGTGAGCTCTATATTTAAAAATCAAAACTAACATAATTAGAAGAGTAGATTTCTCATTTTATCGATCTCCGATAATTATTTCGATTTATTTATTTTCACTATTACTTTCAGTGTAAGTTGTTATTGAAGATATTACATATTTGGTTGTTATGACTGACTTTCTCAATACATGCCGTAAAATAGAATGTATTTCTGTAATTTTTCTACATTTTTAATCCAGTCGCAGATGTTCTTCTTTGTCATAGGATATGCGCGTTATATTTTGGTCGATCTATACTATATTCTACTCGATTAGATTAGATGAATGACAAAATATTTTTATATTGTGAACTGATTAACTAATTATTAACTGATTCTATTAAAACTTACATTTTCTGGAATCTGTTTAGAAAGTTATTGATAATTGAAGTCGTCAGAAATGAGAATTCAAATTTGAAAAAAAAAACATAAAGTAAAAGTTATTTGAATATTTCAATAAAAAGTATAGATTATATGCTTAAATGATTATCTGAATTCAATTTTCAAAATCATATATTTCATGTTTAAAGAATATAAATTCATAAATAAATTAAGTTTTCAGAAATAAAAGTTCAAATCCTTCATATTAAAAAAGGTAACCTCCATCTTGTGTAACGTTTTGGTATAGAAGGAATCGTTATGTAGTCGAATAATGGATATGATTTTTATAATAAAAGTTTATATTTGAAATAATTCTATTCCAATTTCATAATTTTCCAAATGTTTACGATGTTGTGAGATAATGATTTAAATTCAATCTTCAACATTATACGTAAATGTGTTTTAAGTTTTTATGAAATTCGTTAAAAAGATTATAAATAATTAAAATTTTTAGGAAAATTTAAGATGCATATTATTTTGATATTTCAATGCAAATAATATCGTTGATTGATTTTTATGTTATGAACAGATTAATTAATTATCAGCGTATTATTTTTTTAATAATTTTAAATTACATGACGATTGCATTTTAATTGCTTTTGATTAGGTAACATAAACTGATTATTTGATTCAAGGTTATATTATTGTCTATTGATTATAATCTGTATAATAAAAGTTTGTTAATTTCTAAAATACCTCTATTACAATTATATATATATTTTTGATTTCGTGATGTTGTGAAATGAGTATCTGAATTTTCATTCCAAAATTATGTGTAAAGTAAAAATTATTTCAATGATTCAATAAAAATAATTCTTCAATGCTTGCATTGTTATGAAATGATTAATTCATTATTGGCTAATTAATTTCCGTGCAAAATTAAATAACATAAATATTTAATTTCAATTTTTCTATATCAAGTAACATAAATCAATTATTTACTTCAAGATGATGTGATTAAATATTGGATATAATCCGTATACTAAAGATTTATTTCTTCAAACCTATCTCTATTACAATGATGTAATTTCTTAAAATATTTATGATGTCAAATGAGTATCTGAATTCAATTTTCCGAATCATGTGTATACATATTTTCATTTTTTCTGGAATAAGTTTAAAGGTTATTGATGACTGAAATTTTCTGTTTTTCTGAATTATTTAAACGTTATTATATGATAATTATTCAATGATTTAGCGATGTTTCTTGATTGACAGATTTCCAAAAATGGACGTGAAATTAGGATTTGAATTCAATTTTCAAAATGACATGTGCATATGTTTTAATTATTTATAAATATATATCCTAACACGCTCTTCTTTTTCTATAAAAATGTATTCCAATATTCTAGTGCAAATACATGTTCAATGATTTTCAGATTGAGAACAGAGAATCGGATCAGAATAGGATTTTTTTTAAATTGTAGGTATATTGATGCTCACATTTAAAAATATAGCCCTGATATAGTAACCGCAAATGTCATTGTACAAAAATTATGTTTTTTTTTGTTTTTTTTTTCTTCAAAATATTGAATTACATAACATGCACTTGAAATCTTCAGAATTATATCTCGACATTTACTATTATAAATAGTAATAGTAAAGTCTATGTTACATGGATTCACTAAATATATTCTTTGAGAATATAATTTCAGCAAGAATTCGATGGGTCAAGAAATTTGAACAAATGAATAGTGATTCAAAACTTGAGTAAAGGAAATAATGGAAAAAGTGAGCGCGCGCTTGCGCGCGCACGTAATACTCTAGTATACTAGAAAAAAATTTCAAACGTAAAGTTTTTTTTAAAATGATTATTCATCATTTTCTTTCAACATTCTATTATTCCTTTTGAATGGATGAAACTTAAAGTGATAGCGACCATGTACACCTTCTAATTTAGAATTGTCTCATTGCAATATTCTGAATATTTATCATCCTAGGTCGAAAAAGAACACATTTTTTCTGCAAAAGCTGTCAATTCCTATAGATTCTTGTAGAAAACTAAAACTAAAATAAAATACCACAATATACTCTCCTGTAATTTCGATTGCAATTGATTGTATCAATTTGTGGATTCCTGTGAAATTATTTTTAGTTTTCTCTACTTTTTTGTAAAAATTTGTCCACCAGGGAAATGAAACAAAAAATGAAAGAAAGAAAAGAAAGCCAAAAAATGATGAAAGTATTCAATAAGGCTAATGAAATGCCACCATTCGGTATGTTGTGAAAACATTTAATAAATCAGAAAGCCCTAATGAGTGGGTGTTACTCAGAAAATATTAAATTTTATACATTGTACAGTTAAAATATTTAAAAAGAATGGAAATCCACGCAATCATTTCCGAAGCTATAAATTCAAGAATGAATAAAAAACTTAGAAATTATCAAAATTATATCATTTTAAGCAATTTTAAACTAGGAACATTAGTTCATACATTAAAATATGTTTTGCAATCTTTTTAAATATTTTTTTTTAAAATCTGTTTCAAAGAAAATTATTTTGAAAATGTTATCATCCTATGCCGAAAAAGAAAAACTTTTTTGCTGCAAAAGCTGTCAACTCCTATAGATTCTTCTAGAAAACTAAAACTACAATAAGATACAGCAATATACTCTCCTGTACTTTTTCTTGTTATTCATTGTATTTATTTGTAGATTTCTGTGAAAATTTTTCTAGTCTTCTGTACTTTTTTGTAAAAATTTGTCCACCAGGGAAAGGAAAAAAAAAATTAAAGATAGAAAAGAAAGCCGAAAAATGATGAAAGTATTCAATAAGGCTAATGAAATGCCACCATTCGGTCTGTTGTCAAAAAATTTAATAAATCAGAAAGCCCTAATGAGTGGGTGTTACTAAATAGAGATCCTTAATGACTTCCAGTTCTCATTACTTATGGGACACTAAATTGTAAAAACTTTTGTACTATGAAGCATGAGATTGCTTCGAACAAAATTCGAGCAACAATTAATTTTCAAATAGAGCATGTGCACTTGTAATAATAATAATCGCAGGAACAAATTGCTAATTCTTGCAAAACAATTCGCAGGACTCAACGTGTGTTTTGCAATCGAAATAAGACTTGGGCTAATTTACCAAGGTAGACAAGAAAAAGGTAGCGTACAAGTGTATACATAAAGGATTCAAAAATTTATTTTAATATTTTATCCTTATTATTATATATATTTATATTATCATATTATTTATAATTTTATTATTATGTAAATTATTATATTATTATACAGTATTATTTATTTAAATATTTTATGTCATATGAAGATATGTCATAATGAAGAATTGAGTTCAAGTTGAATAAGAATTGTCAATTAAAAATTTTATTATTACTTTTCCAGTTAAAAGAATTAATTTTCATCCCAGAAAAAGTGGATTTTCAACGAATCAGTTTAATTTGCAACCAAACTGATGAATCTTGAATTACAAAAACATACATTTTGAAGAAAAAGTGTAATAAATGATATTTTTACAGAAAATGTTTTCATTTTCGATAAAAAACTGCTAAATTCAACCGAAAATGCAAATTTTCAACTAAAGTGTTAAACTGTCAACCAAAAAAGATTTTTAATTAATAAAAATTAGAAATCTTGTCTAAAATATTGGGTTTCTAATTCAAAGATACAAATGTTTGAAAAAAGTTGAATTTACAACCCAAAAATATGCATTTTCTACGAGAATAATTGAATCTTAGACTAAAAAACACAAGTAAATACTAAATCTAAAAAAAAAAGGAATTTTTAACGAAATTAGTTAAATTTTTAACCAAAGAATTGAACTTAAATAAATTTTTAATAAATTTTTAACGAAATAGTTGAATTTTTAACCAAACAAATAAATTTTCAATCAAAAATATTGAATGTCATCAAAAAAGATCGACGAAAAATTGAATAGTTACAGTTTTTTTGGAAAAATTAATTTTAAATGAAAATAACTAATTCTCAACCAAAAAATTGAATTCCAACCAAAAAGATTAATTTTCTACCATTAAAGGATAATTTTTAATAAATCACATGAATTTTCAACCAAATTTTTCAATTTTTAATGGAATTTCCAAAGATAAATTTTCAAAAAAATATAATAGCTTAATTTTGAATTAGAGAAAATAGCTTTTAAGCAAACAAAATCAATTTTCAACGAAACAGATCAATTTTCAACCAAATAAATGAATTTTCTATTAAAAAGATTAAATCTCAATAAAAAAATATTCAACGTAAAGTTTAGTGAAATTTGCAGTTTAAAAATTAATTTCCAATAAAAAATAATTTTCTACCAGAAAAGAACAATTTTTAACAGAATAGATGAATTTTGAAACAAACATTTTAAATTTTTAATGAAATTTCCAACCAAAAAGATGAATTTAATACAAAACCAGGAAAATTTTTGACAAAACAGATAAATTTTTAACTAAAAAATACCTTTTAAACAAAAATAGAAGAGTTTAGTTTTCAGTTAGAGAAATAACATTTTAAGCAAATAAATTTTTAACCAAACAAATGAATTTTTTACAAAAAGATTAAATGTCTATAAAAAACATTAACGAAAAAAATTTACGTTAATTTTTAATAAAAAAAAATAATTTTCAATAAAAGAAAAATAAATTTTGAAGCAAAGAAAAATTAATTTCTCCTAAAAAAACAATTTTGTACCAAAAAAGAATGATTTTCAAAAAAAAATTAATTTTCAACCCAATATTTTTATTTTTGATAAAATTTTCAACCTGCTAAATGAATTTCCACCAAAAAATTTTATTTTCCACTAAGAAGGGACAAATTTTCGACTTGAAAAGGTGAATCTTCAAAAAAATATAATAGCTCAATTTTCAGTTAAATTTGTGAATAAAAAATAAATTTTCAATAAAAAAACTAATTTTCTACCAATAAAGAACAATTTTTAACAAAATACATGAATTTTCAAACAAACATTTAAATTTTTAAACTTCAATCTGTAAAAAATTAAGCCTATTCCTTGAAAAACAAAATTCATTATGAAAAAATATTAATTTTTAATAATTAATAATTCTTGGGAATTGGCGAAACATCATGAAAAAACTCATCGAAGAGACATTCTCAATTGATTCCGTCAACAAATTGAGTCTTTTCGTTAAAAAATAGAAAACTCTGAATTTCCTTAAAAAAATCCTTATTTAATTTTTGTAATTGAGCCTATTCGTTAAAAAATAGACAAACTCTGAATTTGTTTTGTCTGATTTGTCTTTGTATTTGAAAAATTTTTTATATTATTTTGTAATTTTACTTTTTTTTTTACTTTCTATTTTCACACATGCAAAATAGGCTTTATAGCTTGAGCGCCGGAGTTCTTCATGGGCTTCCCGCCCGTATTAAAACTTATTTTCAAATAAAAATCAATTTTTAACAAAGTAGTTCCACTGTATTACTA
>CAKNXH010053976.1:0-25058 GCA_932178445.1 Andricus quercusramuli | reverse complement strand
TTTCCCAATAGCGATAAAGACTTCCGGCACGAGAAAAAAATACACGCATTAAATTAAAACTTGCATTATCACAGTTGTAATGAACTTGTCCGCAGCTTAATTGAAACAGCACGCGAAATGAAAGAGAAAAAAGAGACAGAGTGAGACATGCTGCATCTAGGAATGTGTGTGTCAGTTTGAAAATGTTTGGAAGAAAAATTTCCAGAAGAAAGAGAGAAATTACACATTCCTACCCTACATCCCGTGCAGAAATTTCGGCGTGGCGCGGGTCGGGCCCAGATGTGGCAGAATGTGGGCCCAGTCGGGCAATCCTTCCAGCGCCAGGTTCGAAATGAAACGCCTAGCCTGATCAGGGCCAGACTGGGCATCCATAAGGACGGTCGGATCTGGCCCAGAGCAGCGCCCTTTTATTTTTTTATGTTTAGCCATACTATTATTTAAATTTTCTTGCAGTTATAAATAAACAATAAATTGAGAACTTTATACTTTATTAAAAAATATTAGAAAATCAAAACAGAACATTTTTCATTTTTTTCAGTCCAACTTAATATAAATTGAACAGGTGTTCAGCATTTTGTAGTCCTGTTCATGCAACAAAGACTAGCAAAGTGAGGTTATGACACTGAAAATTCTAAAGCAACTATCCGTACCTTTGCAATACACTAATGTTGTAGATAGAAATTGTCTCAATTATCATAATAATAGCATACTGAAGAATGTTGGATCGGTTAAATATCCAAGCGTTATTTGTGCAACAAGCAAAACAAAAATTTGTTCAAATCAAGTGAACTTTCTCGATTGCACTGTCGTAAATTTGAAAGAGAGAAAGTACCAATTAAGACGTACTTACACGAACGTTTCACTGTCGTTGAAAGGTTTATTTTGCTCATAGGTTCATTGTAAACTTATTTTCGTGTAGCAGGTTGTACTAGAATTATTAGCATAATTAATTAACATAAACTTAAGCGAATGAATCACATGGCTACACGTGGCTTTGCTGTCTACCCTTGTACAAAGTTGCCTTCTTTTCCAAACAATCGAAAGGAAGAGTTTGTGAAATCACAAACATAACCTCTGCTAACGTTCCTACTTTTAAATTAATGTTTATATAGTTTTCTTAACTTATTATTCTCAATTTATTTTGAGGTTAGGTTTGCTCGACCGATTTTAATAAATTTACTTACGTTCATCCTCATTGCGCACTAGGGAATGACAGCAATTGACCTATATTTCCGTACCCGTAAGGTACTTTTTGTTTTTGGCATTTTAATTATTTTTGAAATCACATTACACTCAAAACCGAACCGTATTGTGGAAAATATAAAATAAAACATCAGATATATCAGGCGGTCGGCACAGCAGATGGCGCTGCAATTTACAGCTGGTATTCTCTCGATATGTGGTTATGTGGCAAACCCGATCGGGGCCACATCGGAAATCGGGACCAAATTGGGCAATTTCTGCACGGGATGGGTCATTCTCATATAATTTAAGTTTTTCACATAGGGGCCGTAAATAAAATACGTGAAAATGTTTTCTAAAATTGTGAACCGCGTTTACACTGTAAAAACCAAATATTATTTCAGGGCTAGTTTCATAAGACTCAGAAAAAACAGTTTCGAGTGGAACTAAAATGATACCACTGCTGGCAACCCAGACTCATTTGTTTTACATTGAAAATAACGGCACGAAGTTATTATACTCAAAAACAGGAGGCTACATAAAAATGAAAATACGGGGTATAAGGACTTGAAAAATGGTTAATTTGTCTGACTATTTAGTCAGTAAGATATGTTATTGCTATTTTATTAGTTTGCACAACGATTTCATTAGTTGTAGTGATTATTCAATTAGAACCAGTAACTAAGAAAATGTTAATCTCAACTAATAAAAAAGCAGTAACATATTTTACAAATTGGATGTTTGGCCCAAATAACCATTTTATTCGCCGTAAACAGAGAACATGTTTTAAAATTTTTATACTTTTTGACAACTGCTGGATTAAATTTGATTTGATTCACAGGTATCATGAAACCAAAAATGCTTTATAAAAACCGTATGTATGATATACAGCTTCTTTTTCTGTGTCCGTATTTCTTATGAATCAACAAATTTAACATGATGTTTCAATTATTCATGACATTTGAATCTCACGAAGTTATATAGCTAATTTTAAGACCTGAAAATTTATGAGTCGGGAATACAGTTGGCTGGTTAAAAAATGAAATTTCATTTTTGACTCTATTTCAGTTTTTTTATTTGTTTTTGCAGTTTTTGTATTTTTTGTAACATCAAAGTTTTTTTTCATATAGATACATATAAGTTGGATTTTTTTTACAAAACTAACAGAAGATGGAGATGATAGAATCTTTGTTATTAGGCGCGACACGGTTGGTGAGAGCTCATTACTTGCGCAAGCATAGAAATAATATTATAAAAGGAATAATTATTCTATTTCAACAATTATTTTACTCGAGGGTTAATGTCGTTATTTCACATCAACATTAAAACTGATAACACTGGACATAAATTAACTTTTATCAAGTTGAATAAACAATTGCAATAAAGTTCTTTACTATGTTTTTTTTTAATCTGCGAAAAAATAACAAAATTCAGAGTAAAAATGCATTTGAGAAAAGTAGAAGTTAATAAATATCACTAAATTGATTTTGATTTTACCGAACAACTTGATTTATAAAGTAAATGAAAAAGCCCCATTGATCATAGGAACAAATTATTGAAGAGCAATCAAAGCGTAAACACTGAAAAAATTGTTGAGGTCATAATTGTTCAATCAAATTTAATTATTTGCACATTTGTATTTTTCTTTTGCTTCAGGAAAAAGTCGTAATTTTCACATAATGTTAATTTACGAAAGCGCTGTGTAATCCTTGAAAGATTCCTCTCAGTTTTATTTGCCCGGTTCACAATAAATATTAAATAGAAAATTGTGAAATTCGAAAAATAAATAACTAAACATACTTGTACGTATTATTTCCAAATAACATAATTTTTTATTGAAGCATGACGAATATCATTTACAGAATCTTTCTAAGAATACAAAGTGTTTTTGTTAATTGAAATTTATTAAAAATTACGACTTTTGATTACAGCAGAAGAAAAACACAAATATCCAAATAACTACAATCAAATGAAAAATTATAACGTCAAGTACTTTTTCATTATTCATGCTTGAGTTTCTCTTCTGAGATGTAATGGGTGGTTTTTCGCTCTAAGGAGTAGTATGTTTGGTCTTATTGAGTCAACATTTTTTTCCTTGGCCTCTGGTACCATCAGTTGTATCCCCCAAAATCCTATTTGTTTTACGGAAACTAATGTTAATTAATAATAGTGTTAATCATTTCGGTGTGGCTTGGGCCGCATGATCGCGGTTTAAACTTTTTTTCTTAATCAAACAAAAACACAATATTTTCATCACCAAATACAACGAGTTCAGAGGGTTTGAGATCTAGACATAAATATTGGGTTTCTTTGGGACAATCTAATGTGCATCCTCAAAAATAAATAACTATAGTAGTATTCTGGTAGCTTATGAGTAAAATTGAGGACATTTTTGACATGAGGTGAGAAACTCCTAAATACTATCCGATTAAGTTACACATTGGTGAGCACATTTATATATTAAATCTTCATAACATTGGGAAATAGGAGCAAAACATTTAAGATGAAGCTTATACCTCGGATAATATTAGGGTAAGTGGCCCTGTATCTTTTTCATTTCAAAATTTACACCAGAGCCTGGAATTTTTTCTTCATTAGTCAAAAACCTTATCTGGAAACACAATCTTCATAACGTCTACAATGTACGTATACTTAAGGCTGAATAACTGTAGTAGTATTTTGGTAGCTTATAAATAAAATTCAGCATATTTTTTGTATCGAGTTTGACAGACCTTAATTTTGCTCGATTCGCCTAATTTATTGAAAATTTTAATTCTCAATCAGAAACAAATATTGTCTGATCGGAATAAATACTGTTGACCATCTCTATTTTGCAAATCTTCGCCAAATTTTGGAACAGGAGCAAAAAGTTAAGAAAAATATTTCACTCCAGATAATATAAGGACCACCCTCGTGGCATTGTATCTTTTTCACTTGAAAATGTACACTAGTGTCCGGAATTTCATTTCACTTATCAAGAACCGTATCTGCGAACACAATCCTGATACAGACTACAATGTACATATATGTCACAGTGGAGGTTGATTTTCG
This sequence comes from Andricus quercusramuli, assembly GCA_932178445.1. NCBI lineage: Eukaryota > Metazoa > Arthropoda > Insecta > Hymenoptera > Cynipidae > Andricus > Andricus quercusramuli. Next base: position 20,825 of record CAKNXH010053976.1, on the reverse strand, counting down.
TCTATATAATAGGAGTGACAGCGATCGCGAGAACGATACCACAGAAAATTCATAACAAGTTAGGCGCCACCAGCGTCAGTTCTCGATTGTAGCGTGAAGAGTCGGGGGTAGTACCTTCCGGAAACTCCGGAAGGAAACCGCAAGGTTGGCAAGCGTGAGATACGCATCGGAAACGCCGCTGGAAAGTTATTAGTAGTTCTCGATTCACAAATGGTGTAGGGCGAATTTTAAAGTAAGTCGAATGGTAGTGCCGAGATGGCAGCAGTGGCGGCAAATAGAGCAGTGACTAGGGGTAGTTATGGTGGTAGTGAGACTTAGGATGGCGTTCTCTGTCAATGGTGTAGAACCATTGTTTGATGGACACAAAACAGCCCAGTCGCTTACAAAGTGGCTGCGTTGCATTCGCTTCGGGTACGCAGGAGCCAAGCAGTGGGTGGGGGGAGGGGGTGATGGTGCTGGTTTGAGGCCTGAGTAAAGGGCAGGGGGTGAAGGGGCTTGCGAGAGAATCACAGTGGTATCAGAGAGTGGGTATTGTCTACAGAGCTAATCAAAACCACCCCTTTCAGGGAAACACTATATGTATAGCTAGGCTTCTGCGCGTCCCTATATAGTGTCGTATACACGTGGATCTTGCCAAAGCTATGTAGAGACTTATGTGTACATAAACATATGTGTAAATAGGGAAATGCACGGATTCAGGAGGCTCGTGAATCCACGGAAAAAGCCCACTTTTTTTAATGGTTCTTCTCTTTCAGAGAATGTCATTTTAAAGAGAAAGAAAGAGATAATGTCAGCGAGATAGGAAATTCACTGCGGCTTCCAAAAGAGATGTATGTACTCTTTTAAGGGATCTGTGGTTGATGACCTTCCAACATAACAAGATTAACATGGAACTCACTTTTCGAGCGGAAAATTCTCTCTGTTTGATAAAACATTATCACGAAATTATATGGTAACAACATGAGCCTAGAACGCACTTTGTGTAGCGGGTTCATGAATGTTCTGATATTTGTGAATATCCTCAAATGTTCCTAATGTGTGGTTGCATGATGCATTATTTCTTAACTGCCTAAACCCTTGAGGGATATTAGTTTTTAAAGAGATGTATTCGTATGTACTTTTTGAAGGGATCTGTTGTTGATGATATTTCAACATAAGAAAATAATACTACTATATATACTACTATAGATAATGCTATAAATGCATTTTCCAACGGGAGATTCTCTCTACTTATGATGATATTACCAAGATATTGTATGGTGAAAACATGAACCTACATCAGTTTGTGTAGTGGGTTCATGAAGGGTTTAATGTTTTTGATTGTCATAAAATGTTCTTAATAGATGTGTGAGTGTACTAGGCACTATTTCTTGAAAGCCTATTAGTTTTAAAAGATATGTATGTACTATCTTAAGGGTTCTGTTTTTCATGGCCTTCCAGCATAACAAGATGAATATGTGAATACATTTTCCAACGGGAAATGCTCTCCATTTAATATACTATTATCACGATAATGTATGGTAACAACATGAACCTAGATCAGTTTGTGAAGTGGGTTCATGAATGTTTTAATGTTTTTGAATATCATAGATTGTTCTGAATGGATGTGTGAACGTATGAAACATTATTTCCTTAGAGCCTACATTCTGTATGCTTATTATTTTCAAGAAAGTTGTATGTACTATTTTAAGGGTTCTGTTGTTAATGACCGTCTAGCGTAACAAGATGAATATGCAAATACATTTTCCAACGAAAAATTCTCTCTCTTCAATAAAATATCATCACGAAATCGAATGGTAACAACATGAACCTAGATCAGTTTGTGAAGTGAGTTAATTAATTTTTTAATGTTTTTGAATGTCACAGAATGTTATTATTGAATTTGTGAATGAATGAGGCATTATTTCATGACTGTCTAAGCCCTGTGGGCCCATTAGTTTCAAAAGGGTTGTATGTAATCTTTTAAGGGATTTGTTGTTGATGAACTTCCAGCATAACAAGACGAACATGCAAATACATTCTCCGACAGGAAACTCTCTCTTCAATAAAACATTATTATGAAGTTCTATGGTAGCAACATGAACCAAAGTCAGTTTTTGAAGTTGTTCATGAATGTTTAAATGTTTTTGAATGTCTCAGAATATTTTTATTGTCTGACTGTGTAAGGTATTATTTTGTAACTGCAGGTCTATAGGCCTATCGGTTGGCAGTTTATGCGAAAAATATTTTCTCATTGGGACACATTTTTACCGCGGGTGGGTAAGGTCAAAATTTGGATTTTGTGCACACAACCTCTCGATTTGTCTACATAACAAAGTTATAATCGTGGGGCATAGAATTGAAGGGTTCTATCTCAGTTTGACCTATATATTGATTAATATTCTTTAATTGGCTAAGCTATTATGCATTAATTTTGTAGATACAATTATGATAATGGAATTTCAATATAGATTTTTGCATTCAGTTGAATTGAATACCATGGAGAGTTTTTCACAGGAGACGATATGCATCAGTTTCCGTAGAATCATCTACGTCCTATATACACAACTGTTAGTCGATATTAATTAAGCGTGCCTATCTCGGTCGTTGAGAGCCTCGAGCGAGATAAAATTGCATTGTGGGTAGATATTTTATGAACCATTTCACGTCAAGTTAAGATTCTGTCATGCAGTATATTGTAAACCTGCTTTTATTCTACATATATGTGGGGTATAAGAGACCCCAAGGTACGCAAGTACAACCGTCTCGTGTAGAGAATCTGGAGCAACCCGGTAACACAGCCCTTTCTTTGATGAATTATTACAAGATGAATCTGTACATTCAAGGTAGTGGTAAACACTACTATCTATATAACGAATTGGACCAGAAGATGTTCAATTTCATCAATTTCATTCAGTTTGGATAAAAGAATTTTTCATAAGGAATTTCAAATTGATGAATATTTATATTTCAAGTGAAGGTAATTAATAGAAGTTGAGGGGATGACCGGAAACAGACAGTTGGTATTCTGAAATTCCTCCGAATAATGTCATTAAAATCGATTGACATCTAGATGATTCTCATTGTTTGAAAACTTGTAATTTATTCTTATTTCAAAAAATTCATAACGCTGTAAAGAATATGTCAGTTCTTGGACATTTTGAAAAAAATATAAATCGTTCATTCAGTATTAAGTAAAGAATCATCGCAAGAAAGTAATCTTGATTATGGAATAGATGTTCACCTATAATCCTGAAAAAGGTTATTTCTGCTTGTATGTAATTTTCTTTGCAATTTTTTTCTTGAGCGACTTAGTGACTTGCAAAGATGCACGAGAGATAACACAATCTTCGTTCAAAATTCACATTTGGAAAAAAATTTCTTTGAACTTGACAACAAATTGTTTTCCTACAATGTTTTAGAATTAAAGCAAAAGCGATTTGGAGCAAAAAAGAAAAAAATTACTTTACTATGAATGATCATTTGTTTTTTGTAAATGTGATGTCCCCTATAAAAATAGACCAATGTGTATATTTCAGGCAATAAACTGAGTTTTTACCCAAAATTAAAACTAAAACACAACAACCATAAAACTTCTATCAAATTAACATTTTCAACCTGAATCATTCTTTCCTAAGTCACGCTTAGATTTCTCCTTAAAAATTCGCAGTAATTAAGATTAAGCCTATTCTCGTCAATTTGATAAATTATTAAACAAATTACCCAATTTTGAATTGGATTTGTGTATGTAGTTTTAACTGCCTTTGCTCAAATTTGGAGATCTTCTTTTTTAAGGGAATTGGTACAAAAGGAAAGATTTTAATTGAAAAATAAAATTCCATAAGGGCCTCGCCCACAAATTTTGGGAAATGAGATTATTAGATGCAAAAAAATTATACTGCATATCCTGAAAAAAAATTTCTTTTACGTATCCAAAATTTTCAAAATTGCCAGAAATTTTAGGTATTTTATGGTAGTTTATGGTAAATTTTAATTTCAATTCATTGCCACTTCGAGTTAGTCCAATCTGTCAAACAATTTGTGAACAAGATTAACTCGTTATTTGATAATTTTCATTATTCACTTCTGACGTCACTTTTCACTCCCTAGGGACTGAAAAGTAGGACTTTAGCACCGCTTCATAGGCATTGAAAAGGGTAATATTGATTACTATTACACTTAATTCTGTTGTTGAAAAATCAACTGTTTTGTAGAAACTTCAACTTTTTTTTCTTTCTTTCCTGAAAAATCTTTGCTGGTTGAAAATTCAACACTTTTATCGAAAATTCATCTCTTTGGGTAGAAAATTAACTTTGTTAACTGAAAATTTAACTGTCACATCTTTGCCTGAAAATTTATCGTTTATAGTTGAAATTCAACTATTAAATTTCTTATTGAGAATTCATCTTTTGTGGTTGAAAATTCAAATACGTGGTTGCAACTCGAACTTCTTTGTTAAAAATTAATTTTTTTTTCGTTTGAAGATTCATCACTTTAGTTGAAAATTCATCTCTTGGATTCAAAATTAGTTTTTCTCTTTGATTCAAAATTAGTTTTTCTCTTTGATTCAAAATTAGTTTTTCTCTTTGATTCAAAATTAATTTTTTAAATGAAACTTTGTCTTTTCAGTACAAAATTAATCTCATTGCTTGAAATTACATATTTTTGTTTAAAAATATAATCAATTTATTGAAAATTTAACTGTTTCATTAAAAGTCATCCTTTTTGGCCGAATATTCGTCTTTTTTGGGTAAAATATCAACTATTAGATGTTTTGTCAAAAGAATTTAACTTGATTAGAAATTTGAAGAACAGAAAAGTTAAAAATTGCAGTTCTTATTTTCAATTTCAGATTCAAAATTTATCGGCCTGAAAATTTTGAGCTTATACGTTTAAAATAACTTGAAATTAACAGTCCAGTCTAATCATTTTGAATTTAAAAGCGTTTTAATTTGGATTTTCAAAAAACATAAAAATACATTATTTCGAGGCTCTCAAAAACACTGTTACTATTACAAATTCAAAACTAAAAATGTAAAAGCTTGAGCTATTCAAATATGAACTAATGATTAATTCCTGAATTTTAAACGATGCTTTAATTTTAACTTCTCTCATTTCTGAAGTTTCACTGAAATTATTCCTCACACGTTTTCAATTTAACATTGCTTTGATTCTTAAGATTTTCATTTGGATGTTGTTTGACATTGAACAATTTATTTAAATTGTAAAGAAGAGAGTGTCCTAAGCTGCGATTGTAAGTGTTATGAAATTTTAGCCGAGCAAGTATTTTTGAATTCCTTAAATGAAATATAAATAATTTTGAATTTTGATATGATGAAATTATTCTAATGTTAACCTTATCCTACTTTACAAGTATTTAAGTATACAGGGTCTTAATTTACAATTATACAATTATCAACAATTTAAATTTGAAATGACAATAGGTTATGCATTCAAATTTTAAAGCATAATTTGTACAATTTTGAATGATTTAAATTAACCCCAAATAGTTTTGAATTTTTGTTCAACCAAATGTATACACTTTGGAATTATTTAAATGAAAACCAAATACTTTTGTAGTTTGTTAACATTCCATTTCAACACTTATGCATACAGGTTAGGTTCACCTACCACAAGAAAATACTACAAACTTAATTTTTTTCCATTTATTGGATAGTTAAACTCACAAAAAATCATCGTTTTGGCGTCTTTTTTTGAAAAAGTGTACTTTTTAGTTTTCAAGATTTGAAAACTATTCATGTTTAATAGGTTATGTCCGTTGAACAGCTACGAGATACGATCACTTTTCACGTACTGATTCCGTTTTCTTCTTTTTCTTTAGAAAAAAATTTCGTTCGACCAATAAAAAGGTTTTGTGTCGTTTATAGCTATGATATTAATTCAATTTTTCGCAAAATAACATGATTTCCACTTTTTCCACTTGCCCCGTCAGGTGACAGTTAGATTACCGGAAATCGGTTATCTGACGGTCACTCCCCATCTCTACGAATAAGCCCTTATGTTTGCCAGTTGGCTACATAACCTGCAAATGATATTATTAAAGTCATCATATCTATTCTACTTGCGATAATATTTAGTACTTTACTTCTCTTCATGAATTATGTTCATCAGGTTCTATTACATGTGTGCTTGAATGTAAAAGTTCTGTTATTGTGTGTATGTATGTATACCATTAAGCCATTTCCCTTTCGGGGTAGGCGTGACACTACCCGATTTGGGTAGTGTTTCTAGGTGGATAGTTTCTTGTAGTAAATAACTACAAGTGTGGGCTCACCACACCCACGACACGCCAACAGCACGCAGTTAGTAGTATTCCCGAACGATCACCCATCCAAGTACTAACCGCGCCCAACACTGCCTAACTTCAGTGATCTAACGAGAACTGCTTTTTTCAGCATGGCATGGCCACTAGATAAAATAACAAAGTGAGCAAAGGGAAAAATAGTTTCTTCGGAAAAAGCCTCTATTAGAATTTGGTTCTTTCGGAGGTCTAACTGTAGTCTCATTTTTGGGGTTCCTTTTTGTTGGTGCTCCTTAGGAACCAAAAATTGGTTCTAATAGAAACACTAGTTATTCCGTACATCTCTCTCTCTCTCTCTGAGGCGGTGGTTTTCCGTTGCTTTGCTCTATTTCATCATCGTATCGGCATAGCTATAAAATAAAAAGTTAGCCTGACAAGCCTTTTAAAATAAAGACAGCTACATAACTTACTTTCGGAAAGACGTGTCTGCATAAGCCCACCAGCAGATTACGTTTCATAAAGTTAGATATGCCATTTGTATTTGAGTAACAGCAACGGCAAGAGGGATGGGGTGGCGTGGGCGCCTGGGAGGGAAGAGACTGTGCGGTCGAGAGGTTGGAATGGACGGGGCCGGGACGGGGGTTGTATCTCTGACTCGAGCGCCTGTTACATCCATATCTATATCCCATGTACCGGGTGCCCAATAAATCTATTACCAGGTCCCGTGGGGTTGAAGGCAACGGGCCTTGGGCGACATGAGGGATCGGCTGAAACCGTCTATCTCGGTTATGACTTCTAGCCAAGGCACGCGTCACGCACCTAAGTAAAGTGCGTGATTCTATATGCGTATATGTTAGCGCACAGTGGCTCGGTGCGGTATATTCGTTTCTTTTTTCAATTCTTACGGGACTTTTCTGCTCTCGTACTTTATTCACCATTCGCTGGAACTTTTGCTCGTAGATCTTTACTTTCTTTATATATGTATTTTTTTATTATATTCCAAGAATTTCTAAGAATGAAAGGAGTCTGTATATGTTTCACAAGGGGAACCTACACCCTTCGGAATTTCGTTTGGATTTATACTCCTCCCAGTAATAGGTCATTACCAAACTTGTAATATGATGAGGTGTGCTTTTTAGTCATTCTTGAGAAAAATGACTTTGAACAATTGAAGTTAAAGGTTGACCATTAAAGTGATTTAAAGCAATAGAAAATAATTATTTTTCAAGTTAAGATCGAAAAGAGATCAATTTTATCATTAATAACTTTATTTTTGCAAAATGAGCATCAAAAAGATTCACGATTGACAAACAGACTTTCAAACTTCCTCACTCTACGGCTGCTAAGAGACAAAAAAAAGTAATGCAAACGATAGACATATTCAGACTCCACCGGTAATTTTTTCGATTTTTTTGTGGAGCTGTGTAATATTGAGAATTTCTGAAAAATACAAGAAATTGGAAATACTGGCAAATACTTTCCGCTGTCGAAATATATACGAAGTGTCTTATTTAATTAAGAAAACTAAATTTATGATTAGCTGAATTTTTTTTCTTCAAATTGTTTTCTTCTATTCTTGTTATGAACAATTCTATACGTTTATCAATTTTTCACTAGTGAATACAAAATGAGACAACAGTTAATTTAAAAATAATAAAAAACGCTCTATTTTTTTATTCGTAGGTGTTGTATGAGTTTCAACTAGCAGAACCTTTGTTAATAATTGAAACCTTACAGTTTTCTTATAAATAATGCCTGATGATATCTAAATTGATCTCGAAACATGTTGGTTCCCTAGTAGTATAAAAAGGACGGAGAAAGGAAAAGTGAATAGTTGGTTTTGGCTGACTTTTTCCCCTTTTTCTCCCTCTTTCTTTATTGGTTATTTTTGTATCTGATAAGTCGTACAGTGAGGTAGTTTGGAAGTCTTTTTTTCAATCGTGAATCTCTTCAATGCTCATTTTTCTAAACTAAACTAAACTCATGATTCGCTCCAATCTGCAGAGTTTGCTTATGAATATTATCAGAATTCCTTTAATTTAGTCTAAATATTTGTATACCTCATTTTCGGGAAAGAAACATTTTTATTTGAATTTTTGAAGAAATAATTTATTATAAACATTAGAAATTTTAGAAATTTATTTTAAAATTTTTAGATTGTTTCTTTTTCTATTTGGAAAATGTACTAATCTAAATAGATTGTTTAAGAATCACGCACAAATATTATATCTGGACACTATGATCTACTTTCCTCTATATTCATGATTTACATATATTCAGGTTCAAACCATTTTTTCACTTTTATACATGATATAGGTCAGAATATTTTTCTAAAAAATGTCATCCCGGTGCTTATTGAAAAATAAGGTTGCTTATGGGATGTACATATTTTTCAATTCGAAAACTCACCTAAATACTTATCAAAAATAAGTTTGTGAAACTATGAACTCTGTTTTCTAAATATTCATACTCTAAATATTTTCAGGTTTTTAAAAATATTTTACAATTACACGTAATGTATGTCATGAGATATTAGAAATGTCATCCTGATACTTATCAAAAATAAGTTGTGATATCCTCGGTGCCAATAACCAAAGGTTTTCTGAGGAAGATGCTATGTATGAAATATGTGCATATTTGTTTCTTATGTACCAATGAGTACCTTCGAAATAACGTTATGCTGCATTTATCTTGAAAACTTTTTTTAATCATTTATTTTTATTTTTAGATCACTTTTGATATCTTGTTTTTTGTGTTCATTTCTGAATAATTGATAATGATTCGTAGGAAAAATTTTCGTGCTTTGCATTTTTCCTTATTTTTGTGAAATTTCTTCAAACATGCGGATTTTAAGATGCCACTTGATCAGCAGACTTCTAAGCTATGTATGAAAAAGGGCCTCGTTTAAATGCTTCTCTCTCTAAAAAGTGGGATGGAACTATTCTCGAAATCTGGCGATGCCTGAGTTTTCTGTGTTAGAAATCGATGTAAGTTGATGTCATGACTTTGAATACGGCACTTCGTATATTTTTACATCGAAAAGTATTCATAGGGATTTTCATTTTCTTGTTTTCAGAATTTCTGACAATTATCATTCTAGAATTTTCATTTTCAATTTTTGAATAAACATTCAAATAAAAATTCCTTAATTTTATGACAGTGATCATGTTTTTCAAGAGGAATTTAGTATTATGGTGACTGTGAATAAAATCATTGAATTATAATGTGTATATTAATACACAGGGAAATAATCTTTTACCATTTTTTCTTTTTCTTTTTGATGTATTGGTTTTCAAAAATTATAATTTTCAACGAATTTGATTAAAATAGTGTAATATAATGGACATTATTGAAAGGCATGTTTAAAATATTGATAATTGTTTAAGATAATTGAAAAAAAACATCTCAGTTTTTCATTTATAGATATGATGTGAGTTTCCACTAGCAGAAAAAAAATTTAATCATCCAAACCTTATAGTTTTCCTATAAATAATCCCTAAAGAGGAGATCTGAATAGATTTCGGAACATGTTGGTTTCCTAGTAGTTTTGTATTCACTAGTGAAAAACTAATGAACGTATGTATAAAAAAAAAATTTTATAACAATAATAAAAGAAAAAAAATTTCAACAAAAGAAATTTAGCTTTTCATAAACTTAGATTGCTTAATTAAATAAGACTCTTCGTATATTTTTACAGCGGAAAGTATTGACCGGGATTTTCATTTTCTGGTCTTTTTCAGAAATTCTGAGACTTGTCTTTCTAAAATTTTGTTTTATGAAAAACATCTCAAATTTTTATGTGTAGGTATTATGTGAGTTTAAACTAGCAAAACATTTTATTAATTCAAACCTTATAGTTCTCAAAACATTTTAGTCCCTTAGTAGTAGAAAAAGGACAGAGAAAGGAAAAAGTGAGTGGTTGGTTTTGTTTGATTTTCCCCCCTTTTTCTCGCTCTTTTTTCATTGGTTATTTTTGTCTCTGATAAGCCATTAAGTGACATAGTTTGCAGGTCTGTTTCTTAATCGTGAATATTTTTAATGCTCATTTTGCATAAAATTATTCATGATAAATATGATTTCTTTTCAATCTTAAATTAAAATTTTTTTTAATGGGAACATTAAATTCACGATTCGTTCCAATCTGCAGGGTTTGCTCATGAATATTTTCAGAATTCTTTTAATTTAGCTTAAATGTTTGTGCTTCATTTTCTTGAAAGAAATCTTTCTATTTGAATTTTTTAGAAAAGAATGCATTATAAATATTAGCAATTTCAGAAACACAATACATTTTTCAGATTGTTTCTATTTCTATTGGGAAAATGTAATAATCTAAATAGATTGGTTCAGAATCACCCACAAAAATCATTCTTTTAATATGAAGTAATTGGGGTTTTCAACCATTATCCTCCACTCATTTATCCTTCCAATATTGGCTTGATCTTAATAAATTTATCAGACAATTACAATAAACAAAATTTGAATAAAAAAATTGGCAAAAGTGCCAACTGCAGGAATTTAATTGGGATTTAATTATTAGTTGAATGACTCTCCCATCGCGGACCATTTAGCGATCACAAAAACTCCTTAAGGCTCTTAAAACGACTCGGGTTTTCGCCAGATCCATTAAACGTCTACAAGAATGCATTGTTTAATGTGATGTTTCAACCACATAATCTGAAGGCAATTATAGTCAATTCGAGTTCTTTGTAGGATTCAATTCTCTCATATTGCTCGAATATTTTGAGTGAAAAATGAAAAATGTCGATCGAGCCCTGTTTTGAGAATTAAAATTTTCATCTTTTAGGATTTTTTGTATTCTAATACAAAATTTCAATGTTGTGTACACTGTGATACATAAAATATATAGTAAAAAAGTTCCTATAAATTTTGTGTCAAAAGAAAACTGGATCTTCTATTGAGCTTTTTGAAGTGCAAATAGGGGGTTTTGGCCCTAAGGTTATTGCCAATTTTTACTCAACGAAATCTCTCTGCAGGATTCAGTTATCTGATATTGCCCAGATATTTTGAGCCGATAAGGAAACGAATCCCTTTTTTTTGAAAACTTAAATGTTGACTTTGCGAAATGTTTTTTTTTTTGTTCACATTTTTTCATTATATGTACGCTTTTATGCATAAAATATTTAGTAAAAAATTTCCCATAAACTTTTGTGTTCAGCGAAAAACTGGATGTTCTATAGAGGTTTTTGTAGCGCAAATAGGACTGCAAAAACCTCGATAGAAGACCTAGTTTTTGTTTGGCACGAAGGTTTATGATTACTTTTTTAATACATATTCTATGTATAAAAGCGAGCGTACACAAAATTAAAATTCATATCACAAAAAAGACATCTCGAAAAATCAAAATTTGAGTTTCGGAAAAAGTGTTTGATCGATTTTTTTCATTTATCACCTTAAATATTCATGCAACATCGAAGAATTGAATCATGCAAAGAATGTTGGTTGAGGCTTACCGTGATATAATATAATAATATGATATAATACAATAATAAAAAGCAAATAATAACATATAATTATAATTTTTTCAAATATATAATATAATACCCTTCTTTGTATGGGTAAGGAAGTTATCTTTTTCATAACTTACCATCAAAATTTGATGTAGTGTTTAAAATAATAAATTATTAAATAATTATAAATTGAAAAGTATATATTCATCAAATATTTCTGAAACATTCCCAAAGAACTTGGGTACGTTTATTTGAAAAAATGTTCTTTAACAAGGCTCTTGGACAGAAGGTCTAATCTCAAAATTCAAATGCCTTATTTTCCTCCTTAAATACAAGCAATACATATTTTTTGAATACCAAGTGTTACTCTTTTTTACTAGAAATTTTATGAAATAGCGATATCGAAAACAGTTTCCATGACAATTTAATGACATTTTTTGAAATCTACTACTTTTTTGCTGTTAATACATTCACTGTAAGTTTTATCTCCACATGTTATGAGCTTTCATTGATATGAATTTGTTTGAGTTGAACTGAAACCAGAGAAAATGAAGGAAATTTTATTTCGCACGGAAAGTCAGGGATTTTGAAAAATATCGTGAGTGGCTTTTGAAAAATCCCCCGACAAGTTAGGGGATTTTTTAAAAGAGGAACCTTAAATAACTGTCAAGGATAATGAATTTTCAATTTTCAAACCTTGATTTGGAATATTTTATTCCGTTTATAAAAAAGTAGATGCTAACAATTTTACGATATTAGAATATTGGTGTTTCAATATTAGTGGTCAGGGAAAATGATGCATATAAAGATATTTCACTTTATGACCAAAAATATAAGGATAAATTGACTAGATAAAGATCTAGTGCTATTTTTCAAGAAATTTTGATTTATCAATTATTTCTAATGATATTGATTTTTTCATGAAAAAAATGTACTTTTTAATAATTCAGTGACACCTGGAGCCTACACTATTCTACAGATTGGATGAAGATTTCAATATGCTTGTTTCAGGGAAGGCTTAAAAATATTTTTCTTGCATGGATTTGAAAATTTCAAAAAATTATCCTATGTGCCAATAATTGATGTTTAATTTTTCGTAGGTACAGTTTGTGGTAGTAAGTCATAATATAAACTAAGAAATCAAAATAGAGAATTTGTGCTTGATTCAGAACTTTTTAAAGAGGTAAAAAGAAACTTCTTTTTGGACTGCATTAATTGCAAATTTGTTTCAAAACATTTAAACATATCTGGGATTTAAACATATCATATATATGAAATTTCTTTAGCTCAAGTTGAACACAATTTCGCCATTAAAAAAAAAACAAATTTTTTTGTATGATAGCAAAATAATGGCATGTTCCTTTGATTCAAGCTTTTATGAAATTTATGATTCAAGCACAATTTTGTTTTAATTTCTAATTTTATATTATTATTTATTACCATAAGCTGTAGCTACAAAAAGTTCGAAATAATTCTTTGGCCCATAGGAAAATTTGCTTTAATTTTCTAATTCATACACAGAAGATATTATCCGATCGAACTCAAATTTTAAGGGCTTACTACTGTCTGGCAAATACAACGTTCACATTATCCTCTATCCTTCATATCTTTCAGAGTTACTTGGCAAACTTTCATTTAATAAAATATCTTAACAACTTTTTACTTGGCGGAATTCTTTGCATAATGTATGTTTGTGGTGAAATAATTATTATTTATGTTTATTTTGTAGGTAAAGCATGTTATTTGAATTTGCTGTGTATCAAGACCATTCTGGAGATTGCTTTCTTTAAGGAACATAAGACAATCCACAATAGTTCTGCACATCCAATGGACAACTTTTGAATCGAACACAATTTCACAATTTTTACCATTTTTGAAACACAAAGCAATTTTTTGTTGTATGATAGCAAAGTAATGGTATGTTTTTTTACCACAAACTTTCAGAAAAGTTCTGATTTGAACACAATTTTATTTTAATTTCTAATTATATATTATTATTTACTACCAAGAGCTGTTTCTACAAAAAGTTCTACATCATTTTTTGGCCCATAGGAAAATTTGCTTCAATTTCTAAATTGATACACAGAACAGAAGACATTATCCGATCGAACAAAAATTTTTGGGGCTTACTACTGCTTGGCAAATACAACCTTCACTTTATCCTCTATCCTTCATATCTTTTAGAGTCATTTGGCAAACTTTCATTTGATAAACTATCTTGATAACTTTTTACTGGGCGGAATTTTTTGCATCGCGTATGTGTCCGGTGAGATAATAAATATTTATGATTATTTTGTAGGTAAAGCATGTTATTTGAATTTGCTGTCTATCAAGACCATTCTAGACATTGCTTTCTTTAAGGAACATCAGACAACCCACAATAGTTCTCTACATCCAATGGACAACTTTTGAATCAAACTCTGACAGAAGTACTACCTTGAACTGTTTTATAAAAATCGACGCTAGACCATCCTATTAACATTTCCCCTTTTCCAGCTTCATTTCCCCACTCACACACTAAATATCCTTGGTGTGTGTGTGTGTGAATCGCTTTCGCAGCATTGAGAATCATGAGGCGGAGAGCGAATAGATGGATGGTTAGGCAGGGGGTAAGTCGGCAGGGTGAAGCCACTTTTCAGGCAATTGTCATGGACAAAACGGAGACAACGTCGAAAACGATAAACCGAAGCGACACGGGTGGATCGGACGTAGTACCTACGGACAGCATGAGAAGTTGCAGTTGTAGGCCTGAGACAAACGGAGGCTGCGAGGCGAGGGTAGGCCGGTAATACGACAGACGGAAACGGGGAAAGAGAGTACCTACCGGAGAATAAAACCAGAAAAATTGTCATTGTGCTCAAGAGATCCGGGAATAACAATGACAACGGCTGACGCAGCATTCCGACTACAGATCATCCCTGGATATTAAAAAGTCGGGATCTGTCTGTGTCCCTTTCTCCATTTTCTCCCTTTTATCTATCTACGATTCTCTCTATCGCGATGTAGTACGCACCACCCCCTCACCCACACCCCCACACCCTTTCCGATACTCGCGGGATGTTTCACGAAAACAATGGGGGCACTTGCGATTTTGCGCCATCGACTTTTGAGTTGTCGTTGTCGTTCTCGAAAGCCCGGAACACTCGTTTGACGATCATGTTGCTGCAGGCTTAACTACTGTCTGATTAAGTGCTGGGATGGAGAATTTTGATTTTACTAATTTTCTGGGGTTCGGAGTGCCACTTTCAATCTGGAAAGTAGAAAATTAGGGGGTATAGGGAAAGAGCGGATGTAATCAAGCTGTTATCGCAGAAATAATGTTTTTTGGGGAAAACAGTACGAGGTGAATAAAAACAGTTTTGAAGTTATAATATTGATAAATTGTACTTTTTTAACACGTTACAATTTTATACAGATGGTACTTTCTGACACGAAGTGAATATTAACCAAGTAATTATGTTTATCATATGAATGATGTATAATAATTATTATTAACCAGTAACCAATAATCCAAAAATGTTATTCAAAAACATTTTTTCACTCATAGAGTGATTATTTTTGAATATATTATGTAAATTATACGAGCTATGAACTGTTATGTATTGAAGATGTAACCATGACAGTCATTGTTACTATCTATACTAGGCAAAATGAAAATGGAAATGATTTTATCTGGATAAAGGTCTGATCATGCTTATTCATTGGAATGTTATTTGATTTATAGAATGTATTTTTTTCCTGCTGGCAAGCTGAAAACAGAAAAATCATTTTTGATGCCAAGAGTTTGACGTATCGAAGGAACCAGTGAGAAAATATTGACAGCTCTTTAATTCCTTAAAAAGGGATAATCTGTCAGCGAACAAACTTTTCATCACTATGTCAAAAACACAAATTTTTCAACTTTTGAATTAAAAAATAGCAACTAAATGGTGAAGCGGTTAATGATAAAATTTGTTTTAAATATTGTTATTCATAAAAAAGTACTAGAGAACTTTTGCTTTAAAACCCAGTTACTTTTGGTCACTCAGTTTGTATTGGTATCCATCTCATACTGATTTCCTCTATTTTAGTTTTCTCTTCTGCAGTTTTTAATTTTTGATTGTGACTAATAATAATCATTCTTCGCTCAAAACTGAATTTTGTTCTGTATATAACAATCAGAGTTACGTAGTAACTTGTTACAAGTAACTAAATTACTGAAAAGTTACGTTTTTTATAACTTTTAGTGTAACTTAGTTACTCTTTTGAAAATTAACTTGTATCGTAACTTAGTAGCAATTTTTTCATTAATTTGGAAGTTTTTACTTTGAAGATACTTTGTGTTTTTTTGTATATCTCCTGTCAAGAAATATTTGTGAGTCAGCTATATGTAAAAAATTAATGTCTTTTGGTTGAGGAATCGGCTATTTTGTTGAAAATTATTTTTTTTTGATTGAGTTAAACTGTGATTGATTTCTTTGGCTCGCGCACTCATCTTCAACTCGCGCACTTGGCTTCGGCTGGCGCACTCGTGCTTTGCTTGCGCATTCGTCTTTAGCTCGCGCACTTATCTTTGGCTCGCGTATTCATCTTTAGCTCGCGCACTTGTCTGCGGCTCGCACCCTCATCCTTTCCTCTTTTTTACACTCATGTTTGGTGCACAATGAAAAAAAATTCATAATTTTATGACGATTTTTAAACTCATTTTTCATACCATTTTATAATTTTTGAAGATTCAAAACAATAACAAATTTTATAACAATTTTTGATTAAATTCATTATTTATTTAGCTTTTTCTGCCATTTATGAATTCAAATGATATAGTAAATTCATTGTTTTTTGGCAAAAACAGTTTTAAAAGAAAATATGTTTTTTGACTGTATACTATGGAAGTTCCATATGCAAGATTTAGTTTCCGATAGATATGTTTTTTTTTCTACTACTTGCTTCAAACTATTAAAGGTAACAATGGAATTGATTTCAAGCACAAATAAAAATGCAGCTTGAAAATCATACTTGCAAGTCAGATCCCAATACCGAAGGACAGTTATCAAGTATACCATTTTCTTATTACTTACACTGATTCAAAATAGCCTGAAATTAGCGAAATAACTGTTCGAAAATGTTTATTGGTGAGTTTAAAGGAAGTGGAAACTTGTTTAAATTGGTTATAAACAAATAAAAAGTGGTCAGTAGTTTCTCAAAAATTAACAATGGTTATCCAAAAATAAATGACTGCGTAGCTACAATAACTATTTATTATTATAATTATTCGTCATAGAATAATTATTAAATGTTCATAATTCTTTACGAATTTTTTATAAACAAATTAAAACTAGTAAGCGGTTTCTTCAAAATGAACATTAGTTTCCTTAAAATAAATAATTCCAAATAATTTTCAACAAATTTACTTGAAATTACAAAACTTATAAATCTGTGTGAACAATTAATGATCATTTTTGGACGAGATGTTATGATAAGAAATATTTTTTAAAGTAAGGAAACATTTTTTTTAGAAAACTATTTTGATTTTTATGAAACGACTTCCTACTTTGTATTTGTTTATAGCCAATTTCAAAAAGCTTAAAATTCTAAGAACTTGCTGGTAAATTTGTCTAAATATTTTTCTTTGATGATATCAGGCAATTTCAAGTCAATATGAATAATAAAGAAATGTTACCTTTAAATGGTGTAATTGCGGATCAAAATTCGCAAATTTTTCAGAACGCGGCTTCGCCAAATATCTGAAAATGTACACAACTTTTTTTGTACCATACATAAATGTTCTTAAGAGTTTTCTAAAACTATTCTGCAAATTGAATTTGAACAAGAATATCTTCTTCGATGTTATTAATGATTAAAGTTTGATTCATAGTTACACTCCCTCCCGATGCAGTTATTATGAATGAATATTTTTTTTTCTTCATTGAGAATGACAAAGTATAATATTTTAAAGAATTAACATTTTCAATTTTTTCTCAGAATACCGTAGGGTTTAAAATATTCAATTAACATAATTTTCATAAAATTTAGCGCAGATACCACAGTCTCAGTACTTGTATAAACTTCAAGTAAACGTTTATGAGATTTTTCGCTTTCGTGATTCGACGGTCGCCCCTTTTGGAATTTTTCATTACTTTTTGGTGAAATGCAAAAACTTTACACCTATAGCCAAATATAGAAACACACTTAATATTATCTGGCCTGATTCATGATGACTTTGATTGACGTTATGCTTGAGAAATGTCATCCGGTGTACAATTAAAGATTATTAAAAAAAATCAATGAAGCCTTGAATAGAATTAAAAAAAGTGCCTTAACACCTGACCTTAACCCTTGAGCCTAATCCAACCGGAATTGTTCCTATGTTTGTGTTACAAAAAAAAAACTCTTTGCTGAAGTGTTCAGCTTTTGAAATTTGAAGATGACCCTCCAAGGTTACGTTTATTTGAGTTTTTTGTGTATATCTCGAATTGTTTTTGACGGATTTTAATAAACCTGCGGTCAAATTAAAGATTTCTTAGAAATACATTAAATAAATTTTTTCAACAATCATTGGGATGAAATTCAAATTTTGAGACAATCAAATATATTTAAATGATTTTCTTGAAAACAAAAATATTTACATCAGCGAAAAAATGCACACACTTTGCTGACATATCAAGTATCTGCTATGAATTTTTTGAGATTTTTTGAAGCGGTGGAACAAGGTAGAAAAAATTGAAAAACGTACTTCTATACGAATATCGAACTTCGAAGACCTTACTGGACTATTAAAAAAATTATACAAGTGACCTTTCCACCATTTGCAATAAAAATGGTCGTTTAGAATGTTACCGAAACTTCTGACAACTGATAAAATATTGTTCAAACGAAATTCTCCTAATTTCCATATTTTTTTTCAGTTTATAAGGCCCATATTTTTCATACTTCTATTCAGTTTGCTCAACATTCTTTGCAAGTCTTCCATTGACTCCACCGTAACAACTTTATCATCTGCGAACGCTAACCCACGTACCCTCACTGTACCGGGATCCACACTTCCTTCATCGAAAAGGGCCATTCTTTGGTACTTGTCCATGTGAATAATTAATTTAAAAAACATTTTGAAAAATACCGTTTTTCACATGAATTTCACATAAAACTGCTACTTTGCATTTTTTGGAGAATGATCAGGGCACAATACATGGGGATCGGTGGAGGGAGGGGGAATGAAACATTATTTCGTGTAAATCATTCCTTGAACTTTCCTTAAGAGTTGAACAAACTTTTTTTTTTACGAAAAGTTAATAACTAGTACTTCTTTTTTCCATTTTTTCGAAAACCGAGCTATGTAATGGAAAACTAATTTGATTATTTAACAAAAAATTCCGGTTTCCTTTCACAATATTTCAAAAGTATTAAAGTGATGCGAACTGATAATAAAATCCAACTATTTTTGGTTGAAAGTTTTATTATTCGGTTTAAAATTCAGTTATTTTGTTGAGAGTTTAGCCATTACTTTAAAAATTCACCTCTCTGATTGAAAATTCAATCGTTTGTTTGAAAATTCCTCTTTTTGTTTCAAAAATACAATGCTTTCATTACCATTTTCATTTGCTTTTTTATACTAGAATTTTGTTTGTTTGTCAAAAGAACATTCGTCTCTATAGCTCAAAAATCTGACAATTTGATTATCATTTTTCTTAATGAAATCTTTGAATTTTTGAGCCAAAAACTAAATAATCTAACTTTTCACCAAAGAAATGAATTCTCAACCAAAAATTGTATAGTAGACTTTTCAACAGAGCATAATGAAATATCAACTGAAAATAGTTTGCTTTTCTTATCACTTCACATGACTTTGATACTTTTAAAATTTTGTGAAAGAAAACTAGAAATTTTGCCCCACAGATCCCTATGCATTGTGCCCTGAACATGCTCCAAAAAAATGCAGAGTAGCAGTTTTTTTTCGTTTTAATTCATAATGAAAAAGGTATTTTCAAAATGTTTTCTAAATAAATTATTCACATGTGCAAGTGTCTGAAAATGGAACTCCTCGACGAAGAAGGTGTCGATCTCGGGACAGTGTAGGTGCGTGGGTTAGCCTTCGGAGGTGATGGAGTTGTTTTGGCAGAGTCGATCGGAGACTTGCAAAGAATCTCGAGCAAACTGAATACAAGTATAAAGAACATGGGCCTCAAAATTAACGTGAATAAAACAGAAATTATGGTCTTTGAAGAAAATCATGAACAGTATATTACCAAAGAAATTGGTAAGCTTCAGTGGCCTTATCAACTGCAAAAGATATGGTAATCAGGAAAATTTCGCGTAGAAAATATTTTATCAGTTTTAAAAGTTTTGGAAACATTCTAGACGATTATTGTTATTGCAAATAGTGAAAAAGTCACTTGAGAAATTTGTTTAACAGTAAAGTAAGGTCTCCGAATTTCGATATTAGTATAGAAGTACGTTTTTCAATTTGTTTTGCCATGTTCCACCATTTCCAATGATCTCAAAAAATGCATAATAGATACCTGATATGTAAGCAAAGTGTGTCCAGATGTACTAAAACAAAATCACCATAATAAGTTCATATTGAGCAATACGAATACTGAAAACAATGACATTTTTTTTTCAAGTTTTTACATTGTTCAAGAAAATGAACGTAACTGAAGTTCAAAATGAGTTTGTAAGAAAATGATCTGAAACTAAATTGAATCCCTAGTTTTTTCCGTCCATCACTTGAAGAAGGGTGGTGATTCGGATCTACAAATTAGTCAATAAAGTACTGCTTTGGTTAGGTAAACATATTCCCAAAACTTAATGATAATCGAAGAGCATGTCATTTAAATTTGGGACAGTTGAGCAATGAAGCATCATTTAAGAGCTTGTCGAAAAAGGATGATGGTTGTTACGAAAACATTTTTTTTAGACAAATATCAATCCTCAGAGCCCTTAATTTAAGAGGAAATTCCATTTTTGTCGAAAAATATATCCTTTTGATCCAAGAGAATATTTCTTTAAGAGAATCTTTTCTGGTCATTCATAAGTGATAAACAGTACATGTTTTCTGAATTTTCCAGCAATAGTAAAAATCAGTTAATTGCGTACAAATATGCTCGTCATAAAAAGCAGCAAATCTTGGTTCCACTTTT
>CAKNXH010053975.1:14304-25648 GCA_932178445.1 Andricus quercusramuli | reverse complement strand
CCTGCATGAGGAATGTAGGGCCCTTTCACACGATTGCAGATCCGCAAGTTGAGAACTTGCGCAAGTCATGAGTTGTGAAAATAGAGATTTTTCCGTCAGCGGAAAAATCTCTGAATCGCGGTAATTTGAATGCTTGATTTTTTTTTAAATAGAAACTTTTATGTTTTTAAAATTATAGGCAAGTGTATTGAGCTAAAAATAATTATGGAGGAATAACGGCGATGAATTAAATACATTTGCAAGTGTTTTGATGAAAAGAAACAAGACCATGCCAAATCATATGATTTCTCTCCAAGATCTGTTTACATATGTTTCGGATGTTCCCTGATTTGTATCGCTCTTTCAACCCTGCCAATGAAACAGCACTGAAACGGCACTGGCGAATGGCACTGAGCTGCCAGTGCGGTTTCAGTGACTGTTTTTGCTGATTTCGGCACCTAAACGGCACTGAGGGTGATGCGACGGTCATATAATGGTTCTATTGTATTCGTCACGTACCGGACAGGCAGAGTGGCTTACAGTGGTTGGCCGCCGCCAACCGAATATTTTTTTTAAATTTTCTTCAAATTATTAACACTTTTTTTTAATTTATGAATTTTCTTATGATATATATTACATAATTATAAATTATATACTAATATACTATTCTGAAGTTGAATTTGATAATGTGGTCTGTTTTGGCGTATCTCATTTCATTTACGAGATACATTATATTTCTTCCAATTTTAAACTTTTCAAACAAAAAGTTAGATATCTGAAATTATCTAAACTTGTATATTCTGAATTTCTAACTTTCGCAGAGGTAATTACAAAATTTTACTTTTTAATTTTTAATCCCTTTCAGCTGGTCTACTTGGTAGCCTATTTGCAGGTATAAAGGGAACGTCTGCAGGCATTTAAATCTGAAATCTGAGTAGCTTTAAACAAGCAGCACTGAAACAGCACAAGGCAGTGCCGTTTCAGTGCTGTTTCAACGGCAGGGAACAAAATAATATTTTTTTTGCACAGAAGGTAAGTGTAATTAGTGTTTGTTAACATAAAAATATTATGCTTTTGCAAACAACGGCCTTTATAAGACGAAAATATTAGTTTGTTTGAGAAGCGAGACAAAACAGGAAACAACCGAAACTCATGCATACATAACTTTGACAGAAATCAGCTGATTTGGCATGTGCTCGTTTCTCTTCGTCAAAACATTGAAACATGTATTTCATTCATCGTATTCATTCGTCCGTTATTATTTTTAGCTCAATAAACTTGCCTATAATTTGAAAAACATTATATTTTCTATTAAAAAAAAAATCGAGCATTCAAATTACCGCCATGTTGAAGAAATGTTTATATTTTAATTTATTTAAAAAATTATATAATTTTAATTATATAGAATAAATAATAAATAAATAAAACCCACGGAATTAATATAATATTTTTTTGCTGAGATTATTTATTATTTCTATACATAATACATTTGCATGCATATTTTTATGATTTTACAATTTAATAATCAGAAGATTGTTCGTGTTTGAATAATAATTACCTATTTTTAAGCGTAGAAATGATCTGAATCTATGCTTAACCCCTTCGTTGGTAGAGAGAATTCGACAAAAGTGCCCAAAATGGCAGGAAAATTTGTTATCCTGAAAATTTGTTTCTTAAAGTTTTTGGGGTCGCTGAATCCGAATATGAAGTCAAAATTTATAAATTCAAAATGGCGGATCCAATATGGCGGACGAAAATACAAAAAAAGGCTTGATTTGGATAAATCTTGGTACTTACGGGTTTTTGGGGTCGCTGAACCCGAATCTCAAGTCAAAATTCTCAAATTTAAAATGGCGGATCCAATACGCCGGACGAAAATTAAAAAAACGCCTCAATTTTGGTAAACATTGGCACTTTCGGGGTTTTAGGGTCGCAGAATCCGAATCTGAAGTCAAAATTCAGAAATTGAAAATAGCGGATCCAATATGGCGGACGAAAATACAAAAAAAGGATCGATTTGGATAAATCTTGGTACTTACGGGGTTTTGGGGTCGCTGAACCCGAATCTGAAGTGAAAATTCAAAAATTTGAAATGGCGGATCCAATATGGCGAACCATTATATGGCCATTTTGAATTTTCGAGTTTGGACTTCAGATTCGGATTCAGCGACCCCAAAAAACTGCAAGTACCGAGATTTATACAAATCGAGCCGCTTTTTGTATTTTCGTCCGCCATATTGCATCCATGATTCTGAATTTTCGAATTTTGACTTCATATTCGGATTCGGCGACCTCAAAAACGCGTGAGTACCGAGATTTATCCAAATCGAGCCGTTTTTGTATTTTCGTCCGCCATATTGGATCCGATATTTTGAATTTTCGAATTTCGACTTCAGATTCGGATTCAGCGACCCCAAAAACCGCCGAGTAGGACTTGAATGCAAAATCGGAGTAAGTTGAATAGGAAAAAAGAAGATTGACGCAATTTGCGTCAATGCCACACAGGGCACGGAAAATTTTGACGCATATTGCGTCAATGCCAACGAAGGGATTAATGCAGGATAGAAAGTATACGAGACTTTATAAAAATGATGGCCCGTCTAAAAGTCCAGCACTAATCTAGGAAAGGTTCCAAGAATTATTTTTCCCGTGTACGGTCAGTCTACCACTGAGACAATGAACTTTCGGCTGAGTAAATTTGAAACAGTATTGTCCAATTTTAATGAATTTCTTGTTCTTGAATCATTTGTTAAGGACGTTAGATGAACGACTTTCAAAATGGCCGACTAGCTCTGAAATTTATCAAAGTCAAACCCCCAATTTTTCCGGCACTGGAAAAGTGTATATTCAATTTTAATTGTTATTGAGATGAATTTAAATTATACTTACGTGTACTGTAGTGGTCCCGCTGTCGATACAATCTACTATAATAAAATTGATGTGAACTTGAGAAGTTAGCTAACGTTAGGTCTTTTCCTGCACTCTTATTGGTTGACTCTGAGAATTGAATATAGCAATGTAAAAGTCCGCGAAATTTGAAAATATAAAATGAGAAGAAAACTATCATTAAATAAAATGAAATGACTGAAACAATTACTATCTTGACATAATAGAATTTTATACGAAAGTTAATTTACGATAGTCAGATTAATATGATTTAATGACACAAAAAAGAAAATACAATATTTTAATTATGATTCACAAGAAGAGAGATAGAGAGAAAGAAGGTGCGCGCACGTGTGCTGTGTCCGTCCGCAGTGATACCAATATTGGGGGCCGCGTGCTGGTTGGCTGCAGTTGGCGCGCGATTCAAAATAGGTATTCAAAATCGCTCTATCAGAAGATTATATCAGACGATTCGGGCATTCAACTGCCACAATGAGAGCTTATTCTCAAATAAAAGAGATGTTAGAGAAAAAGGATTGGGATCTATCGATATTTCCCGAAATTGTGCAAATAACAACAGAATACGAAGAAGAAGAGCACGAGCAACTTTTGCAAGAAATATCGAATGGACACAACCAATACGATAAACTGAATGTCAAACAGAAAGAAATTGTCGATTTGATTCTCCGAGTTGCAGAAGGATGTCATATTTTCGGTAAATGTTTTTACATTGACGGACCAGGAGGACCAGGAAAAACTTTTGTTCATAACTCTGTTCTACTTATTGAAAGGTCAAGGTAAAAATATTTTCACGATGGCCTTCACCGGCATTGCTGAACATTACTTCCTCATGGAAGAACAGTGCACAACACTCTTGGTTTGTCAGTGCCTCTATTTGCGGACTCGACTTCCAACATTTCAGCTCAGTCCAAAGAACGGGGTGCACAGTCTTCCCCTTTTTTTCTTAGTTTCCCCTTTTTCCTTTAAAATCCCCTTTTTCCCCTATTCTAAAAAAACTTCCCCTTTTCCCCCTTTTCTCTTTAAATATACGATATTTGAAATTGTAACCATCATTGAATAATAATTAAAGCAATTATAGTACTTAAAAAAATTAATCATTAATAAATAAGGTATACGTTTCAAGTGCTGGCCATTAAATAATAAATACTATTTAAAAAAATTTGAAGATGAAACATTTTAAAGCAAGTTGAAGATGTGAAAACTGGAGACAGAAGTTATTATCCAATACAAAATTGGAACAGGTACAAAATACATAGTACTTTTTAAATGAGTATTACAAGATTAACACATTTTAGTTGAAATGTACAAAGTTAAATACCTAATTGAAAAATGGAATATTCCAGATTCATCATCTGCAATTTTAAATGTTCTAACTTGAGCAATTTTTAATTTTTGTAAATCTTCGCTTGAAAATTTAACTATTGTTGAAACTTTTTTTTTCGTTGAAAATTAATTTTTTTTTAAACTCACAATTAAACTATTTCATTTGTGTTTGAAAATTGATCTTTTTTGTCGGAAATTTAACTATTTGGTTGCAAGTTCATGAATTTCGTTCAAAACTGATATTTTTGGCAGAAAATTGGTTAAAAATTCAACTATTTGCTGGTTGAAAATATATTTATTTGGTGGAGAAGCTGTCTTTTTGGTTGAAAATCAAACTACTTTGGTGAAAATTCATTTTTTGAAACTGAAAATTGCCATTTTTGATTGAGTATTATTGTTTGTATTGAAAGCTTATATTTTTGAATTAAAATTTATTGTAGAAAGTTCTTTTTTTGCTTCAAAAGTTCAATAATTTCGTAGAAAATTGGTTTTTTCATTTGCAAATTAGTTTCTTGAAATGAAAATGTAGCAATTCCATTTTTGGTTCAAAGTTGATCTTTTTTATTTGGAAAATTCAATTATTTGGTTAAAAATGTATGTAATTTGTTTAAAACTCGACCTTTTTTGTAGAAAATTAATCTTCTTGCTTCAAAATTCGACATTTGGAATGCAATTTTTTCTCTTTATTGACTAAAAAATCTTTTTTGTTTGAAAACTCAACTCTTGTTGAGAATTCGTGTTTTTGGATTAAAGATTTAACTGTTTTATAGCAAATTTCAATTTTTCCTCGAAAACTGGACAGTTTGGTAGAGAATTCAACTAATTGGTCGAATTTTGAACTACTCTGTTAAAAATTCAATGTTAAAGGTTTGTTTGATTGTTAAAAACTAGGCATACAACTGAAAATTTCAATGTTTGGTTGAAAATGTATGTTTTAATTAAAAATTCATTCATTCAGAAACGTCTTCTTTCAGGCTTCAAAATTCAACAATTTGGGAGAAAATTCAGTTTTTTCAATTGAAAATTAATTTTTTGGAACGAAAACATAACTATTCGATTTTTGGTTGAAAACTGATGTTCTTTATTCAACAATTAAATTATTTTGTTAAAAAATTATCTTATTCATTTGAAATTTAAAATTGCGAAATTTAAAATTAGATTTTTTGCTCAGATACAATTTTTTTGAAAATGTGCAAAACCATGTTTTTTTTTCGATTGCGTCATATGCACACATTTTAAAAAAAGTTGAATATGTCAAACCTGAGATTTATTCAACTTGAACCAAAGAAACATTTTTTTATTTTGCTTTTTCGGAAAAAAATTTTTGTCGTGAGTTACAATTTTTGGGATTTCATATCTTTTTCGCGATTTTGGAACGTTAAAAACGACACGACAAAAATGTTTCTCATGACTAAAAATAATAAATAAAACTAATAATTTTTTAATAAGGCAACATTTTTACATTCTCATCATAATGAGAAGGTGTTAATTTTATGTGAAAAATGACTTTCGTGGATTCCATCAAATGTCGACGTTTTGAGGCCCCCTGAGTCAAAAAAAATAGTTTTTGCGTCGGTGTCTATCTGTCTGTCGTTGTCGTCGTTGTCGTCGTTGTCGTCGTCTGTATATCGGATAACTTTTGAAAGACTTATTAAATTGGATTGTGCTTCCGCACACAGTTTCAGAGACCAAAAAGAAAGATCGAGTTCGTTAACCAGCTATTTCCTATGGAAATTCGAAAAGTTAGAATTTTTTCAAAAAATTTTAGACCGTTTTTTCCAAATTCAGAAATTCAATGGACGGCTATTTATATTACTCAGAAATTGAAACAATTTACCCCTACGACTTTTTTTGATAAATGGAAAATTGTCAGAGTTATAGCATTTTCAAAATTCCCCCAAAAAAACGAAAATTAACATTTTTAGCGAAACAAAGCACGATATGAAAAAAAGTCAAGAAATGAAAAACGTTACTTTTTGAACGTCCTATAAGAATGTCATCACAGCTTTTTGAATTTCCTTGAAAAAATCCAAAATTTAAATTTTGATTGCACAAAAAATAATGAATTATTACCTACATTCTCATCACAATGAGAAGGTATTGATTTTATGTGAAAAATGACTTTCGTGGATTCCATCAAATGTCGACGTTTTGAGGCCCGCTGAGTCAGCAAAAATAGTTTTTACGTCGGTGTCTGTCTGTCATGGTCGTCGTCGTCGTCGTTATCGTCGTCGTTGTCGTCATAGTCTGTATATCGGATAATTTTTGAAAGACTCATTGTATTGGATTGTGTTTTCGCACACATTTTCGGGGGCCAAAAAGAAAGATCGAGTTCGTTAACCAGCTATTCTCGATAGAAATTCACTGGATAGAAAAACGGATAGAAAAACGGACAGAGCAGTAAGTAAGGAGAACGTGGAGGGAGAGAGAAAAACTGAAGATGCTGAAAAGGACAGTTAGAAAACTCAAAAGGATACGGTGGGAGGGGGTAGTAAGGTCATGGACTTGGTGCAATAGGATTTGGAGGGGAAGAAGGTCAGTGTGGGGGACTCGATAGTGGTGCCAACAAAGTTTGGAGAGGAATGTGGGGAATTTTTTATAAAATATTTGAACAAGTGGTGGGATACGAAAGCTGGGAGAGAAGTAGAAAGTATGAAAAAACAGCTGGAGGAAGTAAGGAATGGACTAGAGGAAATGAGAGAACGTGAGACGACCGCAGTCACAGCTCTAAGCAAAGCAAGGGAACGAGAACAGCGATACTTGAAGGAATTGACAGAAGCAAAAGCTGGGCTAGCGAAGTTGAATGATAGACTGGAACAGCTCCGAGTGGCTAGGGAAGACGAGGAAAATGCTGTAGAAAAGTCGAATGGCAAGGAAAAAAGGTACACTGAGGGAAGAAAGGACCAGGGGAGTTCGAATAATCGAGTCCACGACGGAGGGGATTTAATGTATCACTTGCCCTTAGACCACACAAATGAGGTTGAGGGGATCGTTCCAAGACCAGGTGACAACGAACGACTAATGTAACCTGAGAGGGATGGCAGCGTGCATGGACAGAGTTCTGTGAGTCTGGAAGTTCATCCCGGAGATTGCAATGCCGGTGTGAGGAACTGGGGAATCAGATGTCTCTCGGGCCTCAGCAAAAATGAGCTAGAGTGGGAGGAAAAAGAGAGGTTAGCTAGAAGATACTGCATAATTGTTAGAGGATTCCGGTCCAGGGGGAGAAATCTTGGAGGAGAGAACCGCGTATAGTTACTAGAGCTAACGGATGTAAATATAATAATAAAGGACCTGAGACATATTGCAGGTGGCTCTCTAATTAAGCTAGACTGGTGGGGAACAAAACGACGACTTATGGATAACAAGCACAAGCTAGGGGCTACTAAGATCATAATAGAAGATGACTTGACGTGCAGAGAGAGGGAAGTTCAGATGAGGATACGTGAGGAAGTGAAGGCAGCAAGAAGAAGACGGGCACAGGCGTGGGCGAGCTACATGAAATGGAGGATCGAGGATCGAGAGTTTCATTGGAACGAGAATAAAGGCCAAGTGGAGCAGCTTTTTCGTCGAAGAAAACCTATTGGATGGAGAGAGGGGGACCATTAAGGGGGTGGTGTGGAATATTGCGGGTGGGTACAAGCTTAAGGAAGTGTGGGATTTCTTAAAGTGCTACGATATTGTGATAGTGCAGGAAACATGGATCGAGAAAGAAAAAGAGAGCGCATTTATGGAGTCGCTGGATAAGGATTTTGTATGGAGTTCGAAAGCGGCGGTAAGAAATAGCAATGGGAGTACGGATTGGTGATTAATGCCGAAGGTTTGAGAGAAGGTGGGAATAAGGTAAATATTGTCTCAATTTGTAATAATGTTCGGGTTAATAAAGCGGTAGATAGTATTAAAAAGATATTGGATGGACTGCAAGAGAGAAACGAGAGAGTTATAATTGTGGGTGACTGGAACGCTAAAATAGGGGAGGAACAAGGGGGGAGCGAAATAGATTCTGAAGCACTGACTAGAACTTTTATAGGAAGCGAAAATCAGAAGATAAAACTGTTAACGCGGAAGGAGTTAAATTATTGATTTTTTGTGAAGAATTGGGGCTGAGTGCTTAACAGTAGGATAGGTAAGGACAGGGTAGGGAAATGGACGCGTGTAGGGAAGGACGGAGGTTCGGTTATCGACTACGTAATAGAATCGGATGGTATCGGTGATACGGTAGTAAAGGATATTGAGGTCATAACGAGATTGGAGTCGGACCATTTGCCAGTGTCATTCAAAATGACAGTCAGGACGCGACAAAGTGAGAAGGGGAGAGCAAAGAGAGGGAGGGACAGAAGAAAAGAGGGAAAAAGGGAGGTGAGGGAAGTTAGATTAGTGTGAGATGAGGAGAAAAGTCAGGATTATAGGGAGGCATTAGAAATTATTTGGGAAGAAAGTAAAGTTAGGGAGGAGAAAGTGTGGGAAGAAAGCTGGGATAAGGTGATAGGAGCGATAAAAAAGCGGCAGAGCAAGTAGGCATGACTCGCGCAGTAAGAATAAGTGGGGGAAATGGAATTAGAGAAAGGGATAAGGAGGAAGAAGAGCTGAAGAAGTCGGCGTTTAAACTCTTGAAAAGGTATTTAAAAACGAAAAGGAATAGAGAAAAGGAGGAATTTAGAGAAAGTAGGAGAAAGTTAAGGGATTGGAGAAGAAAGAAGGCGAAGAAAGCAAGAAAGCAGAATTGCGCGAAGTTAAATGAAAGCAAGAATATGAGGGAATTTTGGCAGGCAATAGGGGGATTTAAGGCGAGAAGAAAAACTAGAGGTAGGGAGATAAAAAAAGGAGGACTGGAAAAAACATTTCATGAAGTTGCTCGACGGAGAGGAACTCCAAACAGTCGGATCAGAATTTGATCACAGGGCAGGAGGGGGAGGAGGGGAAGAGACAATGGTGCAGCCTCACGAGAGTGGGGAAACGGATATAGAAGCCTCGCAATTCGAGAGGCGAGACGATACGGAACAGAGTAACGAGGATGAGCTTGATGATTTAAATAGAGAAATCTCCTTTAAGGAAGTAGCTAAAGTAGTCGACAAACTAAAAAAGGGGAAGGCTTCGGGAGAGGACGGGTATCTATAGATTTTATTAAATGGTTACCCGAAGTGTGGGCAAGAGAGGTACACAGAATATTAAATGGAATGTGAAAGGAAGCAAAATTAGGCCGGGGATGGGAAAAAGCGCGAATTTTTCCAATTCACAAAGGGGGGGGGGGAAGAAAGTGTGACGGGAAACTACAGAGGCGTGGCGTTACTGAATGTAGGCTATAAAATACTAGCAGCCATACTGGATGAAAGATTGAGAATTTGGCTTGAAGGGAAAGGGTTATATGAAGAAAGTCAGGGGGGATTTAGGAGGAAGAGAGCTACACGAGATCACGTATGGGTACTTAATTCGCTGATTATTAATAAATTGAAGAATAAAGGGGGTAAACTTTACGTGGGTTTTGTGGATTTAAAGAAGGCATTTGATACAGTGGACAGAGGGATCTTACTGGAGAAACTAAAGAAGATAGGGATTGAGGGCAGAATGTTGAATATGATAGGGAACATATACGGAAGAACATTAAATGAAGTTATTACAGGGTAGGGGATAACGGAATGTTTCGTTACTTCCAGGGGAGTGAGACAAGGTTGCCCTCTCAGCCCAACGTTATTTAATATATTTATCCGAGATATGGACGAAGCGTGGGAAAACGGAATATAGGGGGGACAGTAATAGGGGGGATTAAAATATTTGGTCTGAAATTTGCGGACGACGTAGCATTAGTGGCAGACTGGGCAGAGTGGGTGGGAAAGAACTAGGGGTAGTGGACAAGTATAAATACTTAGGGTTTTGGTTTTCCACTGGAAGAACTTACACCAAACATGTCCAGAAGTTGGCAGGGAAAGCTCGAACAGCCTTGAATGCGGCATGGGGCATGGGGCATAATGAGAAGGGCGAGGATTAACAAGCTAGGTAAAAGACTGTACCTGATGGACGCGCTGGTTAAAGCAGAAGGGATGTACGGGGTAGAAATTTGGGGTTGGGAAAGAAGAGAAATTGTTGAGAAAGTACAAGGAAAGTTTGTTAAAATTGCAATGAGGTTAGATGGTACAACACCAAATTATATTTGGAGAATGGAAGCGGGCAGACATAGTATAGAGATCGAGGCTAGGAAAAGAGCCATCAGATACCTCATACGAATTTGTGGGATGAGTGAGGATAGATGCCCCAAGATTTGTTTGAGAGAGGAACTGAGGGGGATCATTAACGGAAATCCGACGAGTTGGGGTAAAACTTTCCAGGAGGCAGGCAGTGAGGTGGGAGATGGAGAAACAGTGAGGTGGTTATGGGAGGGGGGGAAGGAAGAGGTGGTAGAAAGTAACTTATTAAAAGGGGTAGAGACTAGGTTGGCACAAGAAATTCAGAGAGATTGGGGAAAAATTGAGGGATCAAAATACTGCAAAGAGTAACAAAATTGGAAAAAGCTTCCGGGTAAAGAGGAGTACTGAGAAGACAATATAACAGGTGGAGGAGTTAAAGAACAGTGGGCAAGACTTAGGTGCGGAAATGTGGGGAAAGCGGGAAATGAAGGGTTCGAAGATGTTTCTTGTAGGCTCTGTGGGACTGAGGAGGAGAATGTTATGCACATTTGGAATTGCGAAGGAGCAGTTGGGGTAATAGATAATAAATGGGTTAAAGGGATCCAAGAATGGGCGGAGGGAAAATCCGGGAAAGCTCGTGAAGACTTAGTACGCAAAACGATCAGTGGTAAACCGAACCCCATCCTTACCGGATACGCGAGGGCGTTTGAGAGAAAGGCGAGAGAGAGAAATGAAATGAATTGTTAATATAATAGGTTTGAGTGATACTAGTATGATAAGTGATTCCATATTGCATAGTAATTTTGTGATATTATGGTAACTGCCAATTAGTTTTGTAATAGGTGACGATTGTTACCAAGGGATTTTAAGTTTATATGATGAGGGACACACATATTGTAAAAACTCAAAGGAGTGTACAATGGAGAAATAAATACTATACTATACTATACTATACTATACTATACTATACTATACTATACTATACTATACTATACTATACTATACTATACTATACT
>CAKNXH010053975.1:528-14294 GCA_932178445.1 Andricus quercusramuli | reverse complement strand
CTATACTATACTATACTATACTATACTATACTATACTATACTATACTTTAATAAACCTTAATTCACATTTGAATGGATTTAAAATTGAGTGTTCTTAAGTAACAAAATAACAGAATTTCCGTGCGCGTAGCGCGCGGTATGTTCTAGTCTACTATAATAAAATCGATGTGAACGAGAGAAGTGAGCTAACGTTAGGTCTTTTACTGCACTCTTATTGGTTGACTCTAAGAATTGAACATAGCAATGTAAAAGCCAGCGAAATTTGAAAATATAAAATGAGAAGAAAACTATCATTTAATAAACTTAAATGACTGAAACAATTATTATCTTGAAGTAATAGAATTTTATACGAAAGTTAATTTACGTTAGTCAGATTAATTTGATTTAATTACACAAAAAAGAAAATACAATATTTTAATTATGATTCACAAGAAGAGAGATAGAGAGAAAGAAGGTGCGCGCACGTGTGCTGTGTCCGTCCGCAGTGATGCCAATATTGTTGGCCGCGCGCTGGTTGTCTGCAGTTGGCGCGCAATTCAAAATAGGTATTCAAAATCGCTTTATCAGAAGATTAGATCAGACGATTCGGGCATTCAACTTCCACAATAAGAGCTTATTCTCAGATGAAAGAGATGTTAGAGAAAAAGGATTGGGATCTATCGATATTTCCCGAAATGGTGCAAATAACAACAGAATTCGAAGAAGAAGAGCACGAGCAACTTTTGCAAGAAATATCGAATGGACACAACCAATACGATAAATTGAATGTCAAACATAAAGAAATTGTCGATTTGATTCTCCGAGTTGCAGAAGGATGTCATATTTTCGGTGAATGTTTTTACATTGACGGACCAGGAGGATCAGGAAAAACTTTTGTTTATAACTCTGTTCTACTTACTGAAAGGTCAAGGTAAAAATATTTGCCCGATAGCCTTCACCGGCATTGCTGAACATTACTTCCTCATGGAAGAACAGTGCAAAAACTCTTTGTTTCTCAGTGCCTCTATTTGCGGACTCGACTTCCAACATTTCAGCTTAGTCAAAAGAACGGGGTGCACAGTAGGATGGTCCAAATTTATACCTGTAAAAATTCGACTTTCGATTTTTGGTGATAAAACCCCCCATTTTGTTCATTTTCCGGAAAAAGAAATTCCGTAATTTTTTATTATTTTTTTATTCAACGTTAACCCGTGCCCCCGGGCTTTTGAAATTAACATGGGGTTTTAAATGGGAAAAGCTCGATTTCCAAAAAAATGGAAAAAAGAAGTACTTGTTATACATTTTTTGTCAATTAAAGTATTGTCACCTCTTGAGGAGTATTTAAGGAATAATTTCCACCCACTAGCTTTTAATTTGGACTCACCTGAACCCCTTTAATTGTGCCCGGAAAAGGCCCCAAGAAAGGCAAAATAGCAGTTTTCTATCAAATTCATGCTAAAGACGGTATTTTAAAAAAAAATTTCAACATGAATTATTTTTAATCGATAAGTGACGAGTTTCAAAGTATATTTTAAATAACTTGAAATTGTTTAAACAATTAGTATTTGTTTAGACAATTTTTTTACCCCTGTAAATCGTGAAAAGTTATTATCTTTCGGAATAAATCGTACAAAGTTGATGAATGTCAAGAGTAGTAGTTCTTGTTTCACTTATTTGGTAATTATTTTAACAATTTTTATTTGATTAAACAAGTTTTTCTCCCTAAATCGTAAGAAGTTATTATTTTCTGAGTAATATTTTTTTTCTACATAATATTTAGCAATTTTTAAAATAATTTTAATTTTTTTAAACAATTTTTGTTTGTTTAAAAATTTTTTTCTCTGCAAATCGAGAAAATTTATTCTTTTCAGCAATGAATGACACAATTAACGAATTTTAAGAATAATATTTTTCTTTATACCTCGGTCGAAAGTACGCAACTTTTGCGCCTACTTCAGGGCAGAAAGTTAATGATTTGTGCATCGGTAATGCTGCACGCACGCCCTCTGTAATAGCGGGAGCAAACATTTTTTTGATTTGTGTTGAGACGTGAAACTGGTTTCATTACCCCGACTGACATTATTCATTTGTTAGTAACCATGGTTTGTTATTAACTGTCCTTTGTTTAATTTGAATGTATTTTATGTTGATTTAATTTCAATTAATTTATATTTGTTAAATTTAAATTAATGTTCATGTTAGTTAAATTGGAAAACTTTTATGCTCAGTTAACTTGAGAAATTTTCATGTTTGTTATTTTAAAAAATACATGTTTATTAAATTTAAAAATTTTCATATTTGTTAGCTTGAGAAATTGTTTAAAAATAAATGTTCAATTGTCTACATTGGTTTATTTTTATTTGATGCCTGCCCCCCCCCCCCCCGACCAGCAGCACTCGCTTCGCTCGTGCCGCAAATGTCGGGGGCAGGTATCATTATTTTATTTTCGATGCAATACATTTATTATTTTTCTCCGTACTTTCGACCGGCTATAAAGGAAAAAAATATACACCACACGGGCAGAAAGTGTGAGAGCCCTGAACTGCGCGCTGCGATGCCCTCGGCTTCGCCTCGGGCATCATGGCGTGCCATGCAGGAATCTCACACTTTCTGCCCTAGTAGTGTAATATACTATTTTTGCTTAAGATATTTCGAAATTATTTAAACAATTAATAATCATTAGTAATCATTAATATAAACCATTTTTGCAGTCTGTTCTGAGTAGTTATTTTTTCAGATCATACTCGTTAAAAATCTGGAAAAACAACTACTCATAACAGACTGAAAAAATGGTTTATATTAATGATTATTATTGATTATTAATAGTTTAAATAATTTCAAAATATCTTAAGCAAAAAAATATTATTCTTAAAATTCGTTAATTGCGTCATTAATTGCTGTTATGTTTCAACTATAAGCTATCAATGATTACTCTTCTATATGTATATAAACTTGACATTTATTCAGCATTTGTTCCTTATTTGTTCCCTTCTCTCTCAGTGTGTTCTCTACCTCAAGACGTTTAAGTTCAGACTGCCCGAGACTGTCGAGACGCGGGGCCTGTCTCACCGATTCGCGTATTCTTCCGCGCTGAACGTCGCACACCGCGAGGCTGTGCGAAGACCTAGTGCTATCAATTTTTTGCTGAATTGCTACCGTTCCCGCGGTCGTTGGGAGAGATAATTTGATGAGTTGAAAGTCACTACATGTGACATCTCCCCGGGGTGGAAAAGTCAACGCTCCTGCGTTGATGGTACAGAATTTTGGTTGACGCTTCCTCTCCAATGAAGTTAGATAGCGCTCCTGTGCTCCTTTAATTAATAATGCTGTGGTCTTGAACACAAGGAGAGAGAGAATTAAAAAAAAAATAAACATGTGTCTTACAAGGCTACTTCGTGTGACACAGTCTATTCCTAATTCGATTTTTACAAAAGATTATACTTTCTTTCTTCTGTGACTCTATATAATATTTCTTTTTTATTTGTTCGGTTTTTTCACTTTTGTGTTTGTCTAATCTGTGTCCATTGTATTAAAATAGATCTAGTGGCATGTATGTATGTGTAAATATATTTGTATCCCTGGCGGACCGGCCGAACGCAAACATTACGCTACAGCGTAACGGTAAAGTAATGATAAAGTAATGCTGAAGTAATATGGCATTATAATTAATAAAGGAAACAAAATTAATATGTAAACTGTTGCAATTATAATAAAACGTTGAAATTTACGTTCAACGGTCATGCCGCAATTGCAACAAGTTGCTTTTGCAGCATTAAAAAATAAAAAAACGTAGTGACCGTCATTGCAGTCGGGCCCCTGCATACTGGCAACCCGCTAACGTGGCTTTAAGTGGGTTGCCAGTCTGCAGGGACCCGCCTTGAATGACAGCCACTTTGTTTTTTTATTTTTTAACGCTGAGAAAGCAACTTGTTGCAATTACGGCATGACCATTTAATGTAAATTTTAACGTTTTATTATAATTGCAACAATTTACATATTCATTTTGTTTCCCTTATTAATTATAATGCCACATTACTTTACCATTACTTTACCGTTACGCTGTAGCGTAATGTTTGCGTTCGGCCGGTCCGCCAGGGATGTCATTAAATTTATAATAAAGGTGTGTTCATTAATTAATTTGAAGATCTATAGTATGGTCTTCTTGCCGACAATGTTTCGATGGGTGGTTGAGTGACTTCGTCTTCCCTGGCAGTTGATCTGGTTTCTACTTGCTCATTTTCAGTCCAAGTTATAGCACGATTTATTGGTAAAGAGCTTTCATTCGATCCATTAAGATTTACAGATTGTGTGCTTTTAGCGCGTTCCATAGCTTTTGGAGACGGTTCTCTTGGTTCCACACATTCAGCTGATTTTTGCTCTGTTTGGATCTCTTTATTTCGTTTTCTTTCACAGAACCGTATGCTTTTCCTGGAACAGTAAGAAGAAAACATCCTACCGAGCGCGTATCGCCGCGCTAAAAACCAAAACAATGTACCGAATATTGTTAATCCCCCAGTATATTCGTCTTAATGTATCTCTATTTTTTACTATTTATGTAGCCTTTTCTGCTAATCTTTGAAATTGTATACCTTTATTTGTCAGGTCAGTGTTAAGCTTTCGACTATTATCTATAAATTCTGGTTGGTTTTGTAACTCTTGAAACACTTCTGCTAAATTTGTATCTTGTTCTACCTTGTCGTATAATTCAGTTAGATTTAAAGCGTTCGTAGTATTAATTTTGAAATTTGAAAGGTGATATTGCATTTTGAAATGATTGTTTGTGTTGCTGTCAAAGTTACAGTTTCTGTATTTGCCACGCAACTTGGTTTAATCGAGATTATACCTGTGTTGTTTAATATGTAAGAAGTCGTTGTTTGTTGTTTACAAGTTACATGCATTACTTCTTCATGAGGTAGCGAATACATCCACGAGTTAGTTGTCTGAAGTTTAAGCCAGTAAGGGTGTTGTAGTTGTTTGAATCTTATATCACAATCTTTAAAATTCGAAAAATTAGGTTTGGTTATTAACTGAATTTCACATTTACTCACGCTATTCGCTTTTTCTACAGGATACGCATTTTCACAAATATGTTTATTTTGAAATAATTTGCATGTAGCTAAATTATCCTCTGATAGACTTATGTGTTTTGATTTATCCTTTGATATAGCCGAATATTTGGATTCAGGAACAATGTATGAAAAAATTCTAGTTAAATTATTGACATTTTGCCTCACAGGTATAGGCGTATACTTGTACAGGTCATATATTTCCAGATTTAAAAGTGGAAATTGTAATATGAATATTATTTTTGAATTTTTGAAAAAAATTGTTATGTCGGAAAGTTTAACCAAATTGTACGTTTTATGGGACATTACAGGAATGGGTAACTCGAGATTCGGTTTTTGTTTTTGAATTTCTTCGATGCATTTGAGTATTTGCTTGGAGGATAAAATGGTTGGATGAATTTCGCCTTGTCGGGCAAATAAAATTGCGTCTATTAACATTATGGTTTCCAATTCGAATTCCGACAAGTGCGTATCTAATGTCGTGATGTGGACTTCTAATTCCTGAGATAGTTGCAGATCTTGTATTTTATTATTCACATCTTTTAATTGGGTTTCCATTTGCTGAGCGAATTCTTCTACCTTCTTGGCCATTAAGGTACATTTGATTTTATTATGATTGAATTCCGATTTTACAACGTGTGTGAAATTTTCTAAAAGAACCGCCATTTGCGCCGTGTTATTTGAAATTTCCTCTATTTTTGTGTCATAATGAATCGCATCATTTTCATGTAAATTTCCAAATAAAACTTCAACTACTGTTCCTAAAAACCCGAATGGTGCCCGTTTTCTGCGACTATTGTTGGGACTACTTGACAATAATTCGTTGAGTTGCTCTTCATATTCTCTTAACTTGCTGATTCGTGTGCTCAGGGCTTCGACTTCGTCCGTATTGAAACATTTTTGTCCTAATTGGTTGCAAAATCTCCGTAGGATGTTGAAATTTGTGATGACGATGTCTTGTTGCAATCTCCATTGTTTAAGATCGACGTATGATACCATTTTCCAAATTGTATCATATATGTTTTCAGTTCTCCCAGGTATTCCCAGAATAATCCCGAACTGTAAGGTAACTCCAATATCTCGACAGTGTCATCTGGTGTCATTATTCCTCCCAATAACGCTCGGATTTTGTTAACCTTTTCTTGTTGCCATCTTTCGTTATCGCTTTACCGGCTGACTGATTTTTGTTGTAATAATCTGGAGCTGGTGGTGGTCGTTCTTCTGTTGGGTGTGCCTCTGCTTTTGTCTTCTGGACTGAAGTTTCTACTGCTTTGGGATTTTTAGATCTTTGTAGACTTTCCAGGGCTTCGTTAGCTTCCTCTCTGAGTTCTGCCTGCTTTTGTTCTTCGATGGGTATTCTTTCATTGTTTTCACTTATGACTAACTTCTCGTTTTCTGTCGCTTTCGTTTGTTTTTTATTTAATTCTATGCTTGATTCTTTGATTGATTTCTCGATGAATTCCTCATACAATATTTCTTTGCGACGTTTTCCCGATTGGTCAGCTGTTGTTATGAATGATTCGCATCGCTCTGCACTATTTGGTCTAAATTTGTTGATTTCCCTGGTCGACTATCACGAGGTTCTTCTACTGCATCTTCAACAATGTGCAATGGTTTTTCTTTCGTGTTTCTACCTCTGTGTAGTTCCTTCTGTGTTTCTGCTTCATGGTTTTTTATCCCTGCTTCTTCTTCTTCTTCTCTTTCGCCCTCTTCTTCTTCCTCTTTTTCTTCCGAGACGTCGATTTGTACCTTACGGTTGTTATTTGGGATGTCTCCGGATAAATCCATTTTTCGGAGAGTTGCTAAAGGATTATCATCTTCTTCTTCGTCCGCTGATGAAATCGGCGTGATTTCTGTTTCTGAGATATTTTCCCATTCCATAGAAGATTCTTCCGAAACAAATGATTCCCTGGTGATATTTTTACTTGGGGCCTTCCCTTTACGGCTTACTTCTCTTAATTCTGATTGTATTATATTCTTTCGAGGACGTCCTCTTTTCCGTTTGATTTGTATTTCCGTCTTTTCTTGGTTCTGAAACTTTCTTGGTCTACCTCTTTTTCTTTTCGCTGGTAATTCGGTCTGTTCCTAAGCAATTATTTTTTTTTGCCTTGGATTTTCACTCGATTTGCCTTCCAAACGAAGTCTTGTACTCGGCTGGTGGAATTCTTTGCTCTTCTTTTTTGCTTGACATTGTTTTGAATCAGAGTCCGACACTCTGTTACGCTTTTTTGACTCTTGGTTAATTTCTCGTGGTGTTAGTGCTAATATTTCGGAAACTTCTTTTATGACCGGATTCCGTGACAGGGCGTCCGCGTTTACATTATATTTTCCGGGCTTGTATTTTATTTGATATTCGTAATCATCGAGCTTAAACCTCCATTTTGCGAGTCTGGTTGCGTTATGATTTATTGTTTTTAAGTATTCTAAAGGTTTGTGATCTGTGATGATGATAAAATTTCGCCCATATAAATAAGCACGATAATGCTCAACTCCCCAGGCTATTGCCGCGCATTCCCTTTCAATAGTCGAGTATCGCGTTTCTCGAGGTTCTAAAAGTCGTGATGCGAAAGAAATTGGTAGATCATTACCAATTTCGCCTTGGCTAAGCACGGCGCCTATGGCAAAGTTTGACGCGTCAGTAGTTAATATAAATGGTTTTTCGAAATCTGGTAATTAAAGAATGGGCTCTTCGCAAAGTTTTTGTTTAAGCAAATCAAAAGCTTGTTGGCATTGCTCTGTCCATTCGAACCGAACACTTGGTTTTGTTAAATCTGAAAGTGGTTTCGTAATTTTTGAAAAGTTTTTTATAAATCTGCGGTAATAACCTGCCAGTCCCAAAAATTGGCGAACGTTTTTAATCGTCTTTGGGACTGGAAAGTTTTTTACTGCGTTAATTTTATCGGGATTTGGACGAATTTGTTGGTCACTGATGATGTGTCCCAAATATGATATCTCTCTTTTTGGGAAAAAACATTTTTCCGGTTGCAATTTCAAGTTTGCGCTTTGCAGACGACTCATAAAACGATGAAATTTATTGTCATGCTCTTCCAAGCTTTTAGCATAGATTATAATATCGTCCATGTACACGAACATTTCTATACCTTGAAAACCAGCCAAAACAACATCCATCAAGCGTTGAAAAGTGGCAGGGCCTCCCTTCAAGCCAAATGGCATGCGGTTGTATTCGAAATGACCAAAGGAGGTCGAACAAGCTGTTTTATGTCTGTCTAAGGGATCCATTGGAATTTGATGAAATCCCATAGCCAGGTCGAGTACCGAAAAATAATTTGCTTCCCCCAACTGGTCAAGTATATCAAGTATATTTGGCAGTGGGTACGCATCGCCTGTTGTTTTTTCATTTAGGGCTCTAAAGTCTATTACCAATCTCCAACGCTTGTTACCCCTTGGATCTGGTTTCTTCGGAATTAATAGTATTGGTGAGCTGTAAGGGGGGTGTACAGGTTTATCGTCCACCGTCGAAATACTATGACGGACTGCGTCGGTGTACGATAATTTGTCACCAGGCAGATAATAGGAGTGGGTATATGGTTCGTTTAATTTCAAAACTTAATTTCTAAATGTTCTATAGGCAAAAGCGCTTCTAGAATTTGCAATCTTTTTCGTGCCTCGGAAGGAAGCTCATTTTTTAGCTGAAATATATTTTTTTGGGAGACTTCATCGTTGTCCAATGCCCTTTCGTCAAACAGTATTGCATCTGACAAGTCTGCTGGTTCAGTTTTTGCAAAAGGTGTTATTAATTTGATAGTTTCGCTGGTAACATTAAACACAGGTATATGTGCAACACCATTTCTAACTGATACCAGAGCATTGCCAAAAAGAATTCCTGGACCTGCATCTAACTCAGGAAGGAATCCTTCTGTAAGTGAGGTGTCTTCGATTCTCACGAAAATGATTTTCTTTGAACGTGGTGGTAATGTAAAATACTCTTCGCTATGAAATGGAAAAGTTTGATTATGCAATTTCAAACATTGGGATTGTCACGTCCCGAGCAATAGGCGAGGGTAGTATGGAAAATAGGAATAGAAAGAGACCAGTGTGCTGATTACGTCAGGCTGGTAAGACCTGACCAATTATTTGATTGTGGGTTTGTGTGTCACTTATCAGCCCTACGCGGACTGTGTCAGAGTACAGTGTTCAAATGATTCAGAGATGGTTGTTTAAATAATTGTTTTATTATAAAGAATAAGAATAAAGTTAAAAGTTACATGAATTAGACTTACATATACCTTTCGATGCTTGAAAGGGCAAAAGAGTTGCTTTGTCGGTTGTATCTCCTTATTGTTTGTAAAACACCGACGGAGTTTTACCGGATGAGACTTTGAATGTACTTAAAAGTAATTCAATATTGAGTCCTTTCACGAACGTTAACACCGCGGACTTTATTCGGAAAGTTTCTCTACAACGACCGAAAGTCTCAGCCGAGGGGACTTAGTTCGGGATTCGAACACGTTAACTATTTTGAGTTGAACTTGAAAGTACTTGACTTATTCAAAGTGTTTCTTCGGTCACAGTGAGTTAGAAGCCGCGACTTTGTCAAAGCGATTCGTTAATCGTAGATTGAAGTGAACAGTATGACTGCCGAGAACGTAAGACAATTGACAAGGATGTATCTGGGGTTTATATATGATGGTTTCTCCATGCTAGGGGTAGGGCGATCGAACTTTTGAAATCGGCACGTTTCCAACTTTTGAAATCGGCACGTTTCTAACTTTTGAAATCGGCACGTTCTTATTAATAATATTACTCGTATCTAGATCCGCTCAATGTTTGTGAGCGATGCTAGTGGGTAACTAATACTATTAAACGTTGAATGATTTATGCTATCGTCAGCAACCGTGGACAGCGGTCGTGCATCTCGACTCTTGACCTTTCAAGAATATGAATTCTACTACTAACTTAATTATGTGTAATGCGTTTCGTCAGACACTTTCGGTTACCGTGTGTCTGACTATTTACATACTGATTTCACTAGTATTACATTGTACATTGTTAGGTGACTGATGTATCACATATGGCATTAATTGTTGTATTAGTTTAAACACATGTGTGTATTAATATTCTATATCTATATCGTTATTATTTAACATATTACGATGAATAATATATTCGTATGGTAATGGTATAAATGTGATTATCCTATATCGGTAACATATCTAAGTAACATCTAAATGTTACCGATATTTGATATCCTCATGGTAAGTACTCCGGTTTATCATACGCTCGTGACGTTACCGACCGCGGATTGTTTATCGCTGGCCGCTATGTACCACGCTTCGTGATCAACCACATGAGTAATTACCATAAGTAGCTTATCTGTTCTACTTATCGTTAGTGGTTACGTAAAAATTTGAAATTTTAACCGGGACGTAACAGGATTCATAGCAAATGTAGTAGTGCAATTGGTGGTTTGTTTCAAGATTTTGTTCGCTTTGTTGGAAGTTTGGCTGAAAATTAGGTTGATAATT
Organism: Andricus quercusramuli; assembly: GCA_932178445.1. NCBI lineage: Eukaryota > Metazoa > Arthropoda > Insecta > Hymenoptera > Cynipidae > Andricus > Andricus quercusramuli. The sequence continues at coordinate 3,763 of CAKNXH010053975.1, read as the reverse complement.
TGGTTGAAAATTTGGTTGATAATTTAGTTGAAAATTTGGTTGAAAATTTGGTTGATAATTTGGTTAAAAATTTGGTTGATAATTTGGTTGAAAATTTGGTTGGGATTCTGTCTGTTAACGTGTTTGGTGATTTGGTTGATAAGTCTTCGGATGGTATCTCGAATCATTACTTGAGTTTTGAGTGTTTTGTTGATGTGGGTAATAATTTTGAAAATTTTGTTTTTGATTGCTGTTTTGATTGCACCAACCGTCGTATCGGTTTTGTCTTGGTTGAAAGCGTTCTCTATTTGGACTACGGTTATTCGAGTCGTATCGATATGGAAAATTTGATTGATTTCTATATCTATTACTGCCCCTATTGTTTTGCCGGTTTTCCTTAATTCTTTTAAATGTTCTACATTCGCTGAGATCATGGGTATTGCTCTCGCAAAGGTTACAAAATTTCAAATGAATATTTCTAGATGAGTTACCTTGACTTCCTCGTAAATTTTGACTATCGCGGGAATTACTTCTACTTTTATTACTTTTGTTTTGATTGAATGTGTTTGGCCAACTTTGAGTGTCATCAAAAACTGTGCTAACCGGGTTAGAGTAATGAACTTTTGCAACTGATTTTAAGTTTTCTGTACTACAGAAGTGCTATTGCCGCTTCTGAGTCTGTCCCTATATTAGAGATCAATTTCGTCCTGTTCTACCTGAATTGCTATGTCGATAGCGTCTCTCAGAGTTTTAGGTTCGCCGGTTATTACCTGAATTCGAATGTTTCTTAAGAGACCATTTAAAAATTGTTTTAATGCATATTTTTTAAAATTTTCTATCAAGACTTTTGCATTTGGAGAAATGTTCTCAGTCGGTTCTGTTGGATTACTCTCTTTAACTACCTCAGTATATTGTGACACGATTGTTTGCACCTAACTTGCATAGTCAATTATTCTTTCGTCTTCACACTGAAACACTCGACTGATTTCACTTGACCAAAAGGCTTCTGTTTTAGGGGTACGGAATGTGCGCTTGACGTCTTTTTCAAAATCACTGTGAAGAGTGTACGAATCTAAACGCGATGATAGTAGCTTGCGTGCTTTTCCGGTTAATTTGGTGGAAATCAAATCTAAAAATTCTAATATAGGGGTGTCTTTTAGTTTTTCCCTTGCCCTTTTACACCCGCGAATAAAAGCGTTGACGTTTTCGGAATCTCCATCGAAACTTGGCACTTGAATTAAAATTTCTATCACAGAGAGAGTTTGTGGCATGATGTTGTTTGAGTCTGAACTTTTAATAACACTTGTTTTTTCTGAATTTAGTGGAGTAAACTTGAAATCAATGTAACCGAAAGAAATGTTCTCTAATATTTTATCCCGATTCTTTTGTGCAGAAACTTCCTTTTCACTGTTTATTTTTTCTTGTTCTTTTTTCACTGATGTTATATTCGTTTCGTATTCCGAATACGGCGATAAACGTCTACTTGACCGTGTAGAGCGTTTTAAAGTTTCCCGCGGCGGCTCAATTTTTATTGCGACAAATTATATACAAATATATGGAAATGGATAGATATGATTTTGATTACTTACATACACATGTAGATTATTACCAATTTAAAAAACATGGTCGATAAATATTTCTTAGTATATATTCCAATTCAGAATCTTTTTATTCAATCTCGGTACTGGGACCACTGTTATGTTTCAACTATAAGCTATCAATGATTATCCTTCTATATGTATATAAACTTGACATTTATTCAGCATTTGTCCCTTATTTGTTCCCTTTTCTCTCAGTGTGTTCTCTACCTCAAGACGTTTAAGTTCAGACTGCCCGAGACTGTCGAGACGCGGGGCCTGTCTCACCGATTCGCGTATTCTTGCGCGCTGAACGTCGCACACTGCGAGGCTGTGCGAAGACCTAGTGCTATCAATTTTTTGCTGAATTGCTTCCGTTCCCACGGTCGTTGGGAGAGATAATTTGATGAGTTGAAAGTCACTATATGTGACAATTGCAGAAAAGAATAAATTTTCTCGATTTGCAGAGAAAACAATTTTTAAACAAACAAAAATTGTTTGAAACAAATAAAAATTATTTTAAAAATTGCCTAATATTCTGTAGCAAAAAAAATATTACTCTTAAATTCCTTTAATTGTGTCATTAATTCCAGAAAGTCATAATTTTTCACGCTTTGAAGGGGGAAAAAATTGTTTAAACAAATCAAAATTGTTTAAATAATTACCAAACATCCTTCAAAAATGTATTGCTTTCAACATTCTTTAATTGTCCCATTATTTTCAGAAAATAATGACTTTTTACGATTTGAGGGAGAAAAAATTGTTTAAACAAATACTATTTGTTTAAACAATTTGAAATAATTTAAAATATACTTTAAAACTCGTCACTTATCGATTAAAAATAATTAATGTTGAAATTTTTTTTAAAATACCGTCTTTAGCATGAATTTGATAGAAAACTGCTATTTTGCATTTTTTGGGGCATTTTCCGGGCACAATTAAAGAGGTTCAGGTGTATCAAAATTAAAAGCTATTGGGCGGAAATTATTCCTTGAATACTCCTCAAGAGGTGACAATACTTTAATTGAGAAAAAATGTATAACCAGTACTTCTTTTTTCCATTTTTTTGAAAATCGAGCTTTTCCCATTTAAAACCCCATGTTAATTTCAAAAGCCCGGGGGCACGGGTTAACGTTGAAAAAAAAAAATTACGGAATTTCTTTTTCCGAAAAACAAACAAAATGGGGGGGGGGGGTTTACAACAAAAATCGAAAGTCGAATTTTTGCACCACCCTAATGATATACATTTGAAAATTCATTTTTAATGAAATGCATATTTGGCAAATATTCAAAATCGACGAGATTATTAGCAGCAGTTCTTGGTTACGGTCAAAAACTGGCAAGTAACAATTTCTTTCACTTGTCACGCTAAGCCCATGCTAAGCCTTTCTTCCCTCTACGTTTGTAGGGGCGCAGAGGGGTAGAGGGAACGGTTGCGTGGCTGGTTCGCGACACTGGCGCCCTCGCATCGCTGGTTCCCTAACTAAGCCTACTCCCGACGTCTCATTCCCCGCGCCCATCATCTAAGCTTGGTGGGCATTGTCGCCTCGGGAATTTTTTTTAACTAGGAGAAACCGTGATAAACCCGAGAATTTTATTTAGGACCGGGAATTTTTTTATTTCATTGTAAAATCTACTTTTATCTACTTTATATTCTTCTTATGCTTGAAAATTATAAC
>CAKNXH010053974.1:0-15777 GCA_932178445.1 Andricus quercusramuli | reverse complement strand
ATCAAAACTGAAATAATAAAATGATAAGTTCAAAAAATTAATATTCAGCCAAACAGAAGAATTTTCAACTAAAACTATAAAATATTCAATTGGAATAAGTGAAATATTCTGTCAAACTTTCAAACTAAAATTTTCAACTAGAATTTTCAACTAAAATCAAGAATCTTTAACTAGAATAGTTCAATTTTTGACCAAAGAGATGAATTTTCAACCAAGAAGATTAATTTCTATCAAAAAAGATGAATTTTTCAGAAAAAAAAAATATTTTTCAACCAAAAATTGAATAATTAAATTTTTAGTCAAAAAATGAATTTTTATCCTAAAAGATCAATTTTTATCTAAAATTATAGAATATTCAACTGTAATAGTTACATTTTCAGTTTAAAAAACAAAATAATTTTCAACAAAAAAAAACAACAAAGTGTCAACAAACTAGTTAAATTTTCGGCCCAAAAAATTCTTTTTCATCCAAAGAAAAAACAAGTTTTTAATCAAATAACTCATATTTCAACCAAAGAAATGAATTTTTAATTAAAATGATGAATCTTCAACCAAAAAAATTAATTTTCAACAAAAGATTTTAACTTTTAATCAAGTAATTTCATTTTTAACCTAGAATATGAATTTTCAACTAAAATAATAAATATTTAACTGGAAGACTTGAATTTTTAAACAAAATAGTTGAATTTTCAATTAAAAAAGACAAATTTTCATCCAAATTGTTGAATTTTGAACAAGAAAAGATCAATTTTCAAGCAAAAATGGACATTCAAATTTTCAGTTAAAGGAATTAATTTTCAACCAAACTGATGAATTTTCAACTGAAATTATGAATATTTAACTGGAATACTTGAATTTTATACCAAAAAGATGAATTTACAACCATAAAGATTAATTTTCTACAAAAAGGGCGAATTTTTCACAAAGTACATAAATTTTCAAACAAATGCCCTAATTTATAAATAAAAAATATCAAATTTCAACCAAATAGTTGAATTTTCATCCAAAAAGATACATTTTCAACCAAAAATATAATGGTTCAATTTTCTGTTAAAAATCTAATTATTAACCAAAAAACGAAAGGATTTCAGCAAAATAGTTACATTTTCTACTGGAATAGTTGAATTTTTAGTTTAAAAAATTGATTTTAAACAAAGTAGTTACACTTTCTTTCAGAGATAAATTTTCAATTGAAATTATGAATCTTCACCGAAAAAAAATCATTCTTAACAAAAGAATTTAGTTTTTGACGAAGTGGTTGAATTTTTTACTAAAAAAGATAATTTCGCAACGAAAAATGTAAGCAAAAATTCTATTATAATTTAGAAATATTTCTTCTTGAAATACTACTTCTACTCTAAAAACTACTTGAAGTATGTACTTTCTTTATCTAAAATTTAGAAGAGAGAACTTTCTAAATTGACCAAAATTATGCAGATAATGAAAACTTGAATTTTTCTGCATTTAATTTGAAATGTTCACATTGGAATTTGGTTTATTTTCCAACACGTTGTTATGGATTTCACAGAAAATCTCATATGATTTGAAAACCTTGTATAGGATTTACAGTAGTGTCCTTATTATAAATTTCCTTATGTAAATTTGACTTTGGTTTTAGGATTTTTCTTCTAATATAAATATTTGATTACATTTTTTTAATTTTCGCTGATTGTAAACAGCAAAATTTGAATTTTTTCTAATTAATTTTTTTTTAGTTGATGATTCCTCATTATAATTGAAATTTTTTTTAATTCAACTACTTTTTTTTTAAATTATTTTTTTAACTGAACGTTTAACTATTCCATATTTGGTTACACGTTTATCTTCTACGATTGAAAATTCAACTATTCGGTTGAAAATGTCTATATTTTGTTGAAATATTGTATTTTGTGGAAGAAAGTTAATCTTCTTGGTTATTGATTTACCTTTTTGATTAAAAATTCATATATTTTGTCACAGTAAAAACACAGTAAAAAAAAAAAGGATCAATTTTGTTGCAGAGCATTTTGCTTCAACGATCATTTGACTCTCGAGATCATAATGATCTGTCCATTCGGATCACCTTGATCATCTTTTTCGGATCATTTGTCAGACTAAACAAAATGGCCGCTTATTTTTGGCGCTGATGTCATAACGACATAACTTAAAAATTGTATCTTACTGCACGCAAGTGACAACAACACTTAACAGGTGACATTTCCTCATATCAGATTCTGTTAATTTTTTTAACTTTCCAAGTACACTGCACGATCAGAAACCATAAAAAGCGTGCATATGAGTTCAAGTACTCTAAGAACGTCAGCCATCTTGGTTTGACTTGATACATCCGCATCAGGTCATTATGATCTCAAAAGTCGATCATTCATTCTGGTCGATCAAAATGCTCTTGATTTCGGTATCATTTTTGTTGCATATCAAAATGATATTGATTTCGGTATCATTTTGAACATTTTTGTTTACTGTGCGAGCGTGCAGGCTAATAAATTTAATGTCTCGCTCAAAATTACCCTGGAAGATCTCCCTTTTTGGATCAGATATAGTCCTGTTAAAACGCTCCAAGTGGCTGTAGCTTATTGATTGAGATTTTTCAGAAACGTGAAGAACAAGGATAAGACTGCCAGATTACAAGGTCCACTTTCACGGGACGAGTTAAACCTCGCTAATGATAAGATTATTCGAAAAATGCAGGCAGACGCATTTCGTAATGATTTAAAGGCGCTGTCAATGAAACAAGATCTACATCAGGGCAGTTTCCCCCTCGGTCTCAATCCCTTCATAGATCAAGGCATAATAAGGGTTGTGGGGAGATTGACTCAGGAAAATCTTCCCGAGTCACAAAGGCACCCCATTGTTCGTCCACAAGATAGTAAAATCACTAGAAATGTTATCCGCGACCAACACCTAGATCGCTTAAACGCAGGAGTTCAAGCTACATTATACGGAGTTCGCGAAAAATACTGGCCGTTGAATGGACGAACCATAACTCGGAAAATTATCAGACAATGTGTCAAATGTTTTAGAGCAAAACCTCGCGAAGTTGGGTATCCCATGGGCGACTCGCCCCAAAAAGGAACATCTTTCACTCGACTTTTTGCTCACGCGGGGGTAGATTACTGTGGCCCCTTTTACACAAAAGAACACCGACGTAGAAATCGCACAAAAATAAAGACTTATGTTTCGATTTTCGTGTGCTTCGCCACAAAAGCAGTTCATCTGGAACTCGCTGATGATCTATCAAGAAAAGCATTTCTTGCATGTCTTAAACGTTTCTTTGCTCGTCGAGGACTAGTCTCGCCAATACGTTCGGATAATGGCAACAACTTTGTTGGCGCAAGTAACGAGTTGAAAGAGTTATATAAGCAATTAAAATTGATAGAATAGAGTGATAAAGTTAGGCAGTATCTTTCTAAGAAAGAGGATACTTGGCATTTCATACCGCCTAGGGCCCCGCATTTTGGGAGTCTCTGGGAAGCGGGAGTCAAGTCATTTAAATATCACTTTATAAGAATAGCCGAAAATTCTCTCTTTCGGCCTATGAACAGCTTCATACATATGTCGTGGAAGTCGAAGTCATCCTCAACTCTCGACCTCTGACTCCACTCTCTTTCGATCCCAACGATTTAATTCCCTTGACGAAAAAATGCAACAACAAAAAACACAAGCCTCTAGCTAATTATTATCATTTGTTATTATTGCCCAATTCGAACAACGTTATAACATGAATTCTTTATACAAGTAGGTTGCATAATTGATTCCTCGGAAAAGATAAGGTTGGATCAATAAAGATTTGTTTTTCTGGATCCCTTCTTTACACAATGAGCGCATGATGATATAATTTTTCAAATGACCCACGTTCTTTTATGACAGACATATATGTGTATATATGTATATATATGACTTTATTCTTAAAAGAAGGTGTTTTTTTTCGAGACTTAAATTTTGAGGGTCGAGTGAAATATTGACTAGGTGCCATACGTACACCACGTGCGCAACTTTATTGTCGAAAGGGGGCCAGGAGGTGAAACAAGGGGAATCAGCAAATGAAAATTAGCTACGTGGAATATGGAGAGCCGACAAGTATACGTATGAAAAAATCTTCTAGAAAATTTCATTTCACCCTAAATCAGTATCATCTACAGTCATCTGCTGTCATATACTGTCATCAACTATATTAGAAAATGCGGATTGCCGCTGATACTCTTCTGCCCACTCTTGCCGTTTTCCTTAATTGTATTGGTAATATATAATATCATATTTATAATCCTAACATAAGTTGAATTTTCGAATGGGTAGATGGTATTGTTTACAAAGAGGAATGGTTTTTAACCAAAAAAGATTAATGTTTCAGGAATTTTGCGAAATTCCCTAAAAAGCTACTGCTGTTTCTTCTTACAGAATCCATATGTTCAGAACCGACGACTTTGGGGGATTTATTCCCTGGAAACAAGGGTGTCATTCCTCGGGCCGAAGAATTGTTGTTTGCACATCAGTTCCAAAATTTCGAAACATTTGGTGATAAACATATTATTGTCCCTGATGAGCTTGAACTCTTCAAAAGGGATTATATCATATTTGGATGGAAGAAGGAAGTTAAACCTGAATTGATTTTAATTAATGATCTATGCTCTTTATTTGGCCTGAAAAATGTATTTATCGTATATGATACGATTAGCAAGCGGTGGGTTAATGTTTCCCGTGATTTACTTCGGGAATTGGGTGCAATGCATTATGTGGGACTTGTTGTTGCGCGCGATGAAGTTGCTGCGAGACACTTGTCAACTTCGAACGAACCAGTATACAAAGAAGCACACATGAGAGCGTGCAGACAGGCAAACGTTCGAGCAAACTATATAGAATGGAAGGTAGGACCTGTTGTATACATGCATCCAAGATTCATTGAAATCAGCATAAGAAAAGTCAAGAGAGGATACAGTAATACATATAGTCGTGTATTTTCGGCTTATATACTCCAGCATGGAGAATTTAATATAAACGGGCATAGAATGAGGCGTCCTTAAAAACACGAATGCTCAGGTGATTTCACAGACGACGCCATAACAAATATAAATAATTAATGAAGCCCAGATGGAGGAGAAATATTTCAACTTCGCATGTAATACTAGGATCCTGAAAAACCACCGAATCATGTCGCATTAATATCAATTATGTTCTTTATTTAGAAAAATCGTTCTGTTCACCGCATTTGATTCATTTCAGAAAAAGTCTTGCTTACATAAACAGAATTTTCGTTCGGTTGACTATATCTGTTTGCTACAATGAATTAAAGTTTCTGGTTGAATCGTTTTATTGGTGGCACGAATATGATAATAATTCAAAAACAATTATTATTTGCTGAATCTATAAAATAATTAATGAAGGGATATTACTAGAAGGAAGCAACATATTTTGTTGATTCAACCAACATTTTTTTGAAAGCATTTTAAAAGCTATTGGGAATGAAAACATCCACCGCGCCAAACGGGGCGCTGCGGTGTCACATAAAGATGGCCGCCGGAGGAATATGAATATGCATGGATGACATGGAGTAGTAGCAATAATTTGATTGAAAAGTGTGTTTAAGTGTAGAAAATGGTATTCTTGGACTTAGATAGTTTGTGTAGTTACGCAAGAGCTACACCTGCATCCTGAAATATGAGCCAAGGCCAAAATATTCTTAATTCAGGCATGATTGCAATGTGCGGGTCTGCCACAAAAAATCACGAAAAAGTTGAAATATATTCATTGTGCCTTCAAACCAGTGCTTTAACTTTAGAACCATACGAAATAACAGGAAAGTTAATAATTAATAGTGTCGATAAGAATTGCAATAAAACTGTGCTTTGGCACTTTATGGAAACTTAAATTGAGGTTTTTATTCTCTTTTGAGTCACAGCCACTGACGCAACAACCTCCGAAACTTGTTGATTTTCGATATTCACGTGCAAATTCCATTATTAAAGCAAATAATTAGCAGGTCGGAAATATTTTGCTCATCAGGATTACTGATTACAGCACGTATTTATTCAGCGGAACGATTATTATAATTAAACGCTATGTTTTTGCTGTTTTTGGTGATGTTTTACAAGTATTTCATATGCCATCGACGGCCATATTGGTTAGTTCGCGTAAGGGCCGACAGTGTCGCATGGAATGTTTAATACAATCTCAAATGAAAAATGTATCCACCTTTTCACGTTTTTGAGGCAGCATTTGGAAACATCTAATCCTGAATCTCTTGATATTATTATCATTATTTATAGAGTATTGGGAAAAAACGAGAAGCTTTATCACATGAATCCATTATACGAATATGTGCACTAATCGAAACCTTGGGAGAGATCGAGTTGGACCAATAAATATCTGTTTTTCTAAAAGCTTTCTTCAATCTGTGAGTGTATTTCGGTCAGATTTTTCAAATGCCCCTACTTTTTATAAGACATACGGATATATTAATAATGGAAGGGAGGATAACTATATATAATATAAATATATAGGATAACTATATCCTATACATGAAAACTCGTAATTTTATGGAGGAAGATTTCGTGTTAGTCATAGTCCTCTATATATTTAAAATTGAAACCAACAGAAGTAAAAAAGTAGATTTCTGATTTTATCGATCGCCGATAATTATTTCAATTTATTTATTTTTACTATTACTTTCAATGTAAGTTGTTATTGAAGATATTATTAAAGATATCATATCTTTGGTTGTTATGACTGACTTTTTCAATATAAGGCGTGAAATAAAATGTATTTTAGTCATTTTTCTACATTTATAATCCAGTTGCAGATGTTCTTCTTTGTCATGATATGCGCGTTATATTTCGGCCGATATTATTGTATATTATTGTAAATGTAATCTTCAAAATTATACGTAAATGTGTTTTAAGTTTTTACGGAATTAGTAAAAAAGATTGTAAATAATTGAAATTTTCAGAAAAATATAAGTTAAAAATTATTTTGATGTTTCAATGCGAATAATATTTTTGATTGATTTTTATGTAATGAACTGATTAATTAACAGTTATTAACTATTGAATGATTCATTTTTTTTTTAAAAGTGAATTACATAAAGATTGAATTTGAATTGTTTTCAATTAAGTCACATAAATTGATTATTTACATTAAAGTTATGTGATTTAATATTGGCTGCTATTTTCAGGATAAAAATGTATTTTTCCTTTAAAATATCTCCATTACAATCATATAATTTTTCCAGATGTTTTTGATGCTGTGAAGTGAATATCCGAATTCAATTTTCAAAATTATATATGCATATATTTCAATTTTTACTGGTTGAAAGGTTATTAATGATTGAAATTTTCAGATAAATATTACATACAAGTTATTCTAATATTTCAATAAAACTAATTATAAAATGCGCTCTCTATGTTATGAACTCATTAATTAAATATTAACTGTTTCTGTTGAAAATCACATTTTCTGGAATAAGTTAAAACAGGATTAATAAATTAAATTTAATAAAAGAAGAGTCCAAATTTAAAGAAAAATATATATACAGTAAAAAGTATTTGAAACTTTCAATGAAAGTAATTTTTCCATACTTTTTATGTCGTAAACTGATTAATTAAGAATTAGCTGATTAATTTTGTTCACAATGTCAAATTACATTAAAATTGAAATCAAATATTCTTCAATTAAGTAACATAAATTGATTATTTACTTTGAGATTATGTAATTGAATATTGGCTATAATTTGCATAATAAAAGTTTATTCAAATTTAAAATACCACTAATTACATTATTTTTGAAATGAATCTGATGTTGTGAAACGAGTGTTTGCATTCAATTTTCAAAATTGTATGTGAATATGTTTTTCTCTGAAATTAGCATGGAAGGTTACTAATAAATTAAATTTTCAGAAATGATAGTGAATTGTTTTTAAATGTATCTGAATTTTCATTCCGAAAGTATGTGCATATTTCAATTTTCTCTGGAATAGTTTAAAGGGTTACTAATAATTCAAATTTTCCAAAAAATATAAAGTAAAAATTATTTCAATGATTGAATGAATGCTTTTTGTGTTATGAAATCAAGAATTTGATTGGTCAAGACATTTGAACGAATAAATATTAATTCGAAAATTGAGTAAAGGAGAAACATGAACACAAAAGTTATTCTATTATCGACTAAATTATATATTAATATACATACATGGCATTGCCTTAACATTTATTTGGTTTGAAAATTAATTTTTTTTATTGAAGATAACTTTTTTAACTGAAAATTTAACTACATCATGTTTCTTTGAACAACAATCCTCTTCAGTTGAAAATTTAATTAAATGTTTGAACATTTATATATTTTGTTGAAACTTTGTTTTGTAGTAGAATATTAATCTGCTTAGTGACTAATTCATCTTTTTAGTTGAAAATTTAACGATTAGGTTAAAAATTCCATTAAAAATTCAAATATTTGATTGAAAATTAATTTCTTTGGTTGAAAATTAGTTTTCTTTTATTGAAAACTAATTTTTTTGATTGAAAATTAATTTTTGAATAAAAAATTTAACTACATTTTTTATAGATCTTTTTTCTATAGATATTTAATCTTTTTCGTAGAAAATTCATTTATATGGTTGAAAATTTAACTATTTCGTGAAAAATGTATTTTATTTCCTTTAAAACGTATTTCTCTAACTGAAAATTAAACTATTCTTTTTGGGTTGAAAATTCATGTATTTTGTTAAACATTATTCTTTTTTGGTAGAAAATTAATCTTTTTGTGTGAAATTTAATTTCTTTGGTTGAAAATTAGTTTATTTTACTTCTCGAATATTATTTCTCTGACTTGAAATTAAACTATTCTATTTGTTCTTGAAAATTCGTCTATTTTGTTGAAAAACTAAATTTTTGGGTTGAAAATTCCATTGAAAAGTAAAACCTTTGGTTGAAAATTAATGCATTTTCTTAAAAATTATTCTTTTTTGGTAGGAAATTAATCATTTTATTTGAAAATTCATTTCTTTCGTTGAAAATGATTTTTTTCATTGAAAATTGGTTTTTTAACTGAAAATGGAACTATTCCATTTTTTTCGAACATTTTTAGAAATATGTTTGAAAACTATTTCGATCAAGAATTATTTTATTCGGTTAAAAAATTATTTCTCCAACCTTTTTGCTAGAAATTTTTAGCAAAGTAGCTTCACTTTCAATCAAGTAGTTGAATTTTTAACCAAAAAAGATAAATTCGCCACAAAAAATATAATAGTAGAATTTTTCATTTTCATTCAACCAAAAATATTTTTATTTTAAATCAAAAACAGTTAAATTCAACGAGAAAGATGAATTTTCAACAAAAAAGTTGCATTCTCTCCAAAAAATATTAATTTTCTATTAAAAGAGATGAATTTTGAAACGAAAAAAGCCAAAGTTAAATTTTAAGTGAAAATTATTAAGTTTAAAAAAAAAACGAATTATCAACCAAAAAAGATTTCTCAGTCAAGAAAGAAAAAAATTTCAACTAAATTGTTGAATTTTCTACCCGAAAATATAAATCTTCTACAAAAAAGAACATTTTCAACCAAATAGTTCAAATTTCTACAATAAAAAAGGATTTTGCGACCAAAAAAAGACAAATTTTCAGCAAAAAAGATGAATGTTCAATAAAGAAAGATTTTTCAGTCAAAGAAGAAAAAAAAATGTACACCAAATTGTTGAATTTTCAAGACAAATACTCTATAAAACAATTGAATTTTCAAATTAGAAAAATTTTTTTCAATCAAATAATTAAATTTTTAACCAAAGAGATAAATTCTCAACGAAAAATATAATAGGTAGTTGATACTTCAACCAAAAAAGATTTTAGTTCAAATTAAAAGCAGTTCAATTCAACCAAAAAGACGAATTTAAAAAAAAAAGTTGAATCCTTAACCATAACAGTTTCATTTTCAACCAAATAGTTGCTTTTTAAACCAACAAAAGGTGAAATTTCGACAGAAAGAAATGAATTTTCGAGTGAAATATGGAATAGTTAAATTAATTAAGTTTTAACAAAACAAGAAAAAACGAATTATCAAACGAAAAAGATTTCCCTAGTCAAGGCAGAAAAAAATTCAACTAAATTAATGAATTTTCTGCACGAAAATATAAATTTTTAACAAGTAAAAAATTATTTTTCAACCAAAAATTGAATAATTAAATTTTTAGTCAAAAAATTAATTTTTAATCAAAGAGATGAATTTTTATCTAAAATTATAGAATATTCAACTGGAATAGTTACATTTTCAGTTTAAGAAACAAACTAATTTTCAACCAAAAAACGAACAAATTGGATTTTTCGATCCAGTAAGACAAATTTTCAGCAAAATAGATGAATATTCAATCAAGAAATTTTTTTCAGTCGAAAAAGAAAAAAAAATCCCACCAAATTGTTGAATTTTCAAGACAAATGTTCTACAAAACATCTGAATTTTTGAACAAAAAAAAAATTTTTCAACAAAAAAAAGTTGAATAAAGAGATCAAGTAAAACCGAATTGTTAAACTTTCTATCATAATATAGGAATTAAAAAAAAATGTTTATTCTAAACGTAACAGTTGCATTTTTAACGAAAAAAAGGTCAAATTTTCACCAAAAGAGACGAATTTTAAATCAAATTTTCAACAAAATATTTGAATTTGCAAGCAAAAAACAAATTTTCAACCAAACAGTTAAATATACAATTTCCAACTAAAACGATAAACTTTCAACATCAAAAAAATTGTTTTTCAACAAAGTAGGTAAACTTTTAACCATGTTGTTAAATTTTCTATCAAAAAAGATCAATTTTCAATAAAATAGTTAAAACCTCAAACAAAAAAAGATACATTTTTTATCAAAAATATAAGCATTCAATTTTCAGATGAAAGAATTAATTTATATGTTCAAAAAACGAATTTTCAACGAGAGAAATATTTTCAAGTAAAATTATGAATCCTCAACCAAAACAGATAATTTTTAACCAAACAGATTTTTAACCAGATTTTTAACCAACAAAAGATTTTTCAGTAAACAAAATTGTGGAAGTATCAGATAAATAATAAATTTTTTACTAATTCTACCAAAAGAGATTTTTTCAATAAAAAAATTAAAAAATCAACTAAATAGTTCAATTTGACGAATTTTCTATCGTACATTTGAATTTTCAATCCAAAAATATGAATTTTGAATAAAAAATTAATTTTGTACCAATATTATTTTATATTTTTATTATAATTTAATAATAGAATTTTTAACTAAGTCAACCAAAAGAGAAAAATTTTTCTAAACAAAAACAACGAATTTTCATCTAGAAAAGTTGAATTTTCAATCAAGAAAGATTTTTTAGCCAAGAAAGAAAAACAAATTCAGCCAAATAGTTAAATTTTAACGCCAAAAAGTCGAATTTTCTACTATAAAATAATAAAATGATCTGGATGAATTCGTAACAAAGGGGTTTTTCTTTTTTCATACCATTGTTTTTTCCGGATGTAAAATCGAAAGAATATTTACCATACCTAATTTTTCTATATTTTTATACGAATCGACTTTTACTGCGTTTCAAACTACTATGTTCATCAGAAAAATATTTCACGAACTTGACCGTGAAGCTTATCTCAGAACTAAAGATTACTCATAATTTATCAATAGCAGACTATCTGAGGAAAACGGTCCGATTCTGAAGGGTCATACGGAACTTCCAAAAAAATATCCCTTGTGGAAAAATTTCCACAAAAAAGTACAGAAAACTACAACTATTTTCACAAGAATCAACAATTTCGAAATCTTATTAAATATTCTTTTGAAATTAATTTTTCAAACAAAAAAAATTATTTCAAAAATTAAAAATTATTATTAAAAGTTTGTTAAGTTTTTGATATTTGTTTTATAATTGCTCGTTTTAAATGAAAAGTAAAATATTGCTAAAAATTCAAAAAAATGTCATACTTAATTAAGATTTTTTTAATTAAATGGTTTAAAAATGGAATATTTCAGATTGAAACAATGTTTGAATAGGATTTGGAATTGAATAAGAGCCATATTGTTGAATTTTCAAGCAAAAAACAAAAAATTTTCTACAAAACAGTATAATTTTCAACGAAAAAGTAAATTTTCAAACAAACTGCTGGATTTCCAACAATTAAATTTTTACCAAAGAGATGGATCTGCAAACAAAAAAGATTAATTTTCGACAAAAAATATAATATTTGATATTTCTTCCCAAAAAGATTTTAATTTGAAATCAAAAACAGTGAATCCGAACCAAACGACGAATTTGCAACAAAAAAAAACAGATTGAATTTCAGCCAAACCGTTGGATTTTTAACAAAAAAGTTTAAATTTCTTCCAAAAGAGATGAACTTTTAAGCAAAACACATTAATTTTTAACTAAAAAGTTGGGTTTTTAAGCAAAAACGATGAAATGAGAAAAATTTCAACTAAATTGTTTAATTTGCAATCAAAAAGATTAATTATGTGACAAACAAAAAACAAATTTTTAACAAAATAGTTCAACTTTTAGATAAGCACTTAAATTTTCAACGAAAACAGAATAATTTTTAAATAAAACTTTGCGATTTTAAGCAAAAAAGATGAATTCTAAACGAAAAATATAACAGATGTTATTCCAAACAAAAATATGCTAATTTTGAATTAAAAAAATTTAATTCAACCAGAAAAGACCAATTTTAGCAAAACAGTTGAATCCTCAACTAAGATAGATTAATTTTTAATCAAGCAGTTACATTGTCAACCAAAAAAATTTTACAGTCAAGAAAGAAAAAAAATTGCAACTAAGTCGTTGAATTTTTAAGAAACTCGTTAAATTTTCAACAACAACAAAATTTTAATTTTAAATCAAAAACAGTTCAATTGAATAAAAACGACGAATTTTCAAGAAAATAATTGAATTGATTTTTTACACAAGAAAAAAAAATTCAATCAAATTGTTTAATTTACGAACATTAAGATTTATTAATGAAAAATTTTATTATTAAATTTTCAGTTGAAATAATTAATTTCCAGCCAAGAAAGAGGGAATTTTCAACAAAATCCTAGTTAAATTTTCAACCAAACTGATGAATCTACGACAAAATAATAAATAAAAAAATGTACTAATTGATATTTAAAAAAAAATTTAATTATTATCAATAAATAAACTGTTAAATTAAATCAAAAAATACGAATCTTCAAGAAAGAAGTTGACTGTAAAACCCAAAAATATGCATTTTCTACCAAAATAATTGAATTTTCGACTAAAAAAGACGAGTTTTCAACAAAATATGTAGATTTTTAACTGAAAAAGATAAATTTTCTATCAAAAATGAAATAGCTACATTTTTTATGTGAAAAAATTCATTTTCAACAACAAAAAAACGAATTTTCTACCAAAAACAGACAAATTTTAAACAAAATAGATGAATTTTCAACTAAAAGAGATTAAATGTCTATGAAAAAAGATAAAATTCCGAAGAAAAATTGAATAGTTACATTCTTAGTTTAAAAAAATTAATTTTCAATGAAAAAAAAATAATTTTCAACCAAAGAAATTAAATTTCAACCAAAAAAATTAATTTTCTACCACAAAAGAATAATTTTTAATAAAACTCATGAATTTTCAACCAAATATTTCAATTTTTAATAACATTTTCAACCAAAAAGGTTATATATTGCTACCAAAAAAAGACAAATTTTCAACTAAAAAAAAATTAATTAATTTTCAACTAAAAAAAAATTAATTAATTTTCAACTAAAAAAAAAATTAATTAATTTTCAATAAAAAAAGAACAATTTAATTTTTATCTAGAGAAATATGTTTTGAAGCAGATAAAATAAAATTTGAACGAAATAGTTAGATTTACAACCATACAAATGAATTTTCTACCAAAAAGATTATAAAAAAAATTACGACCAAAAATTTAGTTAAATTTTTAGTTGAAAAAATTAATTTTCAATTAAAAAACTAATTTTTAACTGAATAAATGAAATTTCAACTAAAAAGGTCTAATTTTCTTTTGAAGAGAATAATTTTTAACAAAATCTATTAATTTTCAACAAAATATTTTAATTTTTAATGGAGTTTTCAACCGAATAAATGAATTTTCAACCATGAAGGTTATATTGCTACCAAAAAAGACAAAATTTCAACCAAATTGATGACTTTTTAACTCTAAAATTTTATTATTTATTTATTATTTAGTTATTTTTTTATTTATTAAAAAATATATATATTTCCACAAAAAATGGAATAGTTTAATTTTTAGTTGAAAAAATTTAATTTTAAATTTTTAACAAACTAATTTTCTACCAAAAAAAGAATAATTTTTAACAAAATACATGAATTTTTAATCAAATATTAAAATTTGTAATGGAATTTTCAACCAGAAAGTTTAATTTTCTACCAAAAAAAGAAAAATTTTCAAGAAAATAGATGAATTTTCAACTGAAAAAAACATAAACTTTCAACAAAAAATAGAATAGTTGAATTTTCAGTAAGAGAAATAAGTTTTAAGCAAGTAAATACAATTTGGAGCGAAATAGTTAAATTTTCAACCAAACAGTTAAATTTTCTACCAAAAAGATTCAATGTCTATAAACAAAAATTTTGACCTAAACTTTGGTTAAATTTTTAGTCAAAAAATTATTTTCAATAAAACAAACTAATTTTCTACAAAAAAGATTATCTTTTAACAAAATGCATGAATTTTCAATCAAATATTTTAATTTTTAAGGGAATTTCCAACCAAAAAGGTTAATTTTGTACCAAAAAAAGAAAAATTTTCAACGAAATAGATAAATTTTCAACTGAAAAAAAAAATTTTAACAAAAAATAGAATAGTTTAATTTTCAGTCAGAGAAATAAGTTTTAAGCAAATAAATAAAATTTTTAACGAAATAGTTAAATTTTCAACAAAACAAATAAATTTTCTACCAAAAAGATTCAATGTTTCTAAAAAAAAATTTCGACTTAAAATTTAGTTAAATTTGTTGTAAACAAAATTAATTTTCAATAAAATAAACTTAGTTTCTACAAAGAAGATTAATTTTTAACAAAATACATGAATTTTTAATGAAATATTGAAATTTTTAATGGAATTTTCAACCGAAAAAAAGACAAATTTTCAACAAAATAGATGAATTTCCAACTAAAAAAATAAATTTTCAATAAAAAATAGAATAATTCAATTTCCATCTAGAGAAATATGTTTTTTAATAAGTGAAATAAATTGTCAACGAAATACTTCAATTTTCAACCCCACAAATGAATTTTCTGAAAAAAGGTCTTAAAAAAAAGCTCGATCAAAAATTTAGTTAAGCTTTTAGTTTAAAAAAATTAATTTTCAATCAAAAAACTAATTTTCAACTCAAGAAATGAATTTTCAACCAAAAAGATTAATTTTTTACCAAAAAATAATAATTTTCAACAAAATATATGAATTTTCAACTAAATATTTTAATTTTTAATGGAATTTTCAACCTAATAGTTGAATTTTTAATTAAAAATGTGAATTAGTCACCAAGAAGATTAATATTCTATCAAAAAAGAAAAAGTTTCAACAAAATGCGTTTTCATACAAATAGTTGAATTTTAAACTGTAGAAGATTGATGTTCAAATAAACATGATATAGTTAAATTTTCCGTTAAAAAATTGACTTTAAATAAAAAACCACTAATTTTGAACCAGAAAGATTAATTTTATACCAAGGAAGATTAATTTTCAATAAAATATATCAATTTTCAACTGAAGAAGATAAATATTGAACCAAACATGGAATATTTAACTTTTCAGTTAAAA
>CAKNXH010053973.1:17936-41209 GCA_932178445.1 Andricus quercusramuli | reverse complement strand
TTATTGGTCTGAAGTATGTCAATTCCACCAATATATAATTTTTTATAATGTTATATTACTCAGACAAACAACATCACTCTATTCCATCATCAATCTAACTAATATTAAGTTTTGACATAATTTATCATTTCTTGATTGTCAAATTTTGAAGTTCTTCATTACTAATAATTCAGGTCATCGAATTTTTTAAACATCTTCAGTAATTTATTAAGAAGCAATTAATTAATGATTTACAAAAGATTCATTTGATCAAATTCTAACATGTTTAATAATTTAAGAAAGAAAAAATATTAATGGTTATTGTGAAAAGTAAATTCAAGTAACTAATTTATCAATTTTTAATAATTGTTAATTAAATACAATTCTTATATAAGAACAAAATATGTTTTCGTGAAAATTAGATGTTATTTCAATCTTATGTATTAATTGGTAGGTAAAGTATTTTTATTTAAATTTCTTATAATAGTCTTTTTCATAACAAAATGTATCTCAACGAAATCAAAAACAATTTTCCAAATTTTTTTACAGATGTAAAAAAGTTCATCAATTTGAATAAGAGAATTAACAATTTAAAAACTAGAGAATCATTTCTTGTCGAATGTAGGATTCAAAATTTATTACCAAAGAATATTACTAATGCTACTAGGAATGTTAGAAATTTACAATTTTTTAGTCACAGTGCAAAAAATCATGTTAATTTCATAGTAGAATCTTTAGAACATCGTTTGCTTAATGATGAAATAAAAGACTTAAATATCCATTTACAATATTTGAAACAAAATTTTAATAACATCAAAATAAAATTGAGAAATTCATTACCTACTAATATATATACAAACATTTTAGAAATGCAACTAAATACCTCAAAAAATAATTCAAAAAATAAACAAAGATTGGAAAAAAAACTTCAAAATTTAAAAATTGAAAGTAAAGTTCAAGTACCTATCAATATAAATAAGCATAAAGATACAAATAACTGTGATGCTAAAGATCCTTGGATAATAAATTTTAGTAATGTTGATATTCCGGACAATGTTAATGACATTTTAAGGTTAGGGAACAAATTTAGTTCCTCCTTTTTAACAAATAAAAGTAAAATAATTATGAATATGGTTAAAGATATAGAGTCAAATATTGGGTTAATAGAAAATATTGAACATCGTGATTTATTAAGACACAGAATAATTAATACTGCACAAAATTTCTTACAAAATAATAAAATTACAGAAGTTGATAGAATTTTAGCAAAAAACATTAATAAAACACAAACATTTATTAAAGCTAATAAACAATTATTGATAACTCATGCTGATAAAAGTAACATTACAATAATACTAAAAAAAGAATCTTATAATAAAAAAATGCAAGAATTATTAAATGACACAAAAACTTATGAAAAATTAAATGAGAACCCTGAAAAAGAATTAAAAAATAAGACATTTAAATTGTTAAATTCTTGGAGAATTGATGGATATTTAGGTGAAGAATTATTACGAAAAGATATTTTAGTTCATGATACTAACATTCCTGGAATATATGGGTTACCTAAAGTTCATAAACATAATTGCCCACTTCGACCTGTAGTTTCATTAATAAACTCACCTACTTATAAAATGGCTAATATTTTTAATAACATTCTTAAAAAAGCATTAATAGTACCAAAATATCAAGTAAAAAATTCTTTTGAATTTAAAAATAAAATTATTAATAAAACAATTCCATCTGATCATATCATGGTTTCCTTAGATGTTTCTTCATTATTCACAAATGTGCCAATTGATTTAGTTATTAATAGTATTTTAAGTAGATGGATTTATATAAAAAACTATACAGATTTACCTATAGAAAAATTTGAAGAAGGAATAAAATTTTTAATGGAACAAACAGTTTTTAAATTTAATAACAATTTTTACAGACAAATTTTTGGAACACCTATGGGTTCTCCTATTTCTCCAACTTTAGCTGATTTAGTTATGCAAGATCTTGAATCACATGTAATAAAAAATTTAAATTTTACTTTACACACTTATTTTAGATACGTTGATGATACTTTCATTATATTACCTAAAGATAAACTACGTTACGTTATAAATCAATTTAATTCTTATCATCCAAGGCTTAAATTTACACATGAAATAGAAAGTAATAATTCTATTTCTTTTTTAAATATTAAAGTTATAAAAACTGATTCAGGCAATATCATCACTGACTGGTTTCGTAAAAATACTTATTCTGGTAGATATTTAAATTTTCTTTCAAACCATCCAATACAGCATAAAATTTCAATAGTAAAAAATCTTATAGATACAGCTTTAAAATTATCAGATAAATCATTTCACAGTTCAAATATTGAATTTATTAAACAAAATTTATATTTAAATAATTACCCAACAGAATTTGTTCAAATACATGTTAACAATAAAATTAAATCAATTACAAATTCTTTATCCAACCAAAATAATACTAATATAGTTAGAAATTCAATTTTTAAACCAATAGTATCAATTTCTTTTCATGGTAAGTTATCTTTTGAAATTAAAAGAATTTTAAATGATTTTAATATTAAAGCAAATTTTAGAATTGACTCTAAACTTGATACATTCATAAAATTAGGAAAAGATTTATTAGATAATTTACAACTTACTGATGTAGTATATAAAATTCAATGTTTAAATTGTGAAAAATGTTATGTAGGTCAAACAAGTAGATTACTTGCTACAAGAATAAAAGAACATCATGATAATTTTAGACAAAATCCAAAAAACCATAAAGTCATAGCAAAACATCAAGTTGAAACAGGACATTTGATTGATTGGGATAATGTTTTAGTTTTACATCACGAACCTAATGAATTCAAAAGATTAATAGCAGAAATGTTTTTTATAAAGAAAAATAGTAATAATTGTTTGAATATAATATCAGATCTTAATAATTATAGTCCAATATATAATATAATTTTGGATTCTCTAATTTAAAATGAATGATAAATTGAATTCTTTCAAAATTCTAAATTGATGAATTTTTTATTATTATCCAAATAAAAAAAAAATTTTTTTTAAATAAAGAAATTTTTTTATTTTAATATAGGTTCACATTTTCAACTAATTAGTAATAGTAATATTTTGAATTTCAAAACAATGTATAAGGTTATTAATAATATTTAATTTTACAACTATGTCAATTTTTATTATAGTAATTAGAATTAAATAGAAACTGTAGTACCTTATGATATAAATCGATGGCACGTCTATGCTAATTCTATCCTTGTTAAGATTTCTCTTCCTCTCTTTCTCTATATTACTCTTCGCAAAAATGGAGCGAAAAAGTTATGAAGTCTCTGACTTCATAACTAAGTTTACAAAATTTAAAGCTTGAATAACAATAATTTAAAAAGTATTTGTAAATTAAATTGAAGTCTACAATTGAATGAATAAAAAATGTTAAGTAAAATATGAAGAACTATAAGGTAAAATTTATAATTACAATTTCTAACCTACAAAATTTTTTGAATCTAATTAAATTTTTTTCAATTTAAATGATATTAATTTAAACTAATATTATTATATATTTTTATAGAGATGAAGAGAAGGAGAAATCCATAATCAATGATGTTTTTATAATGAACTTTGGAAATTTTTTAATTTGACTTTGTCCTGATGAGGAAAACAAATTTGTTTTCGAAACGTCGGCAGCTGAATAAAGGTTATCAACATCAAATCTACCTTTTTATTGGTCTGAAGTATGTCAATTCCACCAATATATAATTTTTTATATTGTTTTAGGCTCTTAGAACTTTTCCATTCGAGAAATTACTAGTCTAGAGAGTATCTAATAAAAGGGTCTTAGCGCCCTGAAACTTTAATTCTCAAAACGGCAGATGCCGTTACAGGTTATGCACAGTTCTACAGGTCCGCCATCTTGGTACGTAATTTACTAGGTATTTTACCTGTTTTCTACGTAAAATACGTCACTTAGGTATTTTACTTCAAAACCTTCCAGTTACGCGTAACTGCACATCCCTGCCAGTGATGGGTAAGTAAAATACTCGTGGTAATTTACTTGGTTTTCTACGGTAATTTACCTGGTATTTTACCTCATCAGTTTTCTACATGATGTAAGTTACGCCTTGTTCTATATATGAGGGCGCCACCTCTGAGGCGGGAAATTGAAACCTCGAATCAGACAGCCAATAAGAGGTTTTCTACATGTATTTTACATATTCCAGGTATTTTACGTAAAATACCTCCTTAAGGTGTTATACGTAAAAAACTTCCAGTTACGCGTAACTGCACATCCATGGTTGACATTATTATTTTTCAATTAACAATATAGGCATTGGAAAAAAACTCTTACGCTCTTACGAATGCCGATGCCAGAAATTCAAAAAAGTGAGGTTATGCACAGATCTACAGGTCCGCCATCTTGGCATGTAATTTACTAGGTATTTTCCATGTTTTCTACGTAAAATACTTTACTTAGGTATTTTACTGCAAAACCCTCCAGTTACGCATAACTGCACATCCCTGCTCGAGGCTCGAATTTTCGTCACCCAATGCAACACACTGTCACCCTCCACCAGGGATGTGCAGTTACGCGTAACTGGAGGATTTTGAGGTAAAATACCTAAGTGAAGTATTTTACGTAGAAAACAGGTAAAATACCTAGTAAATTACGTGCCAAGATGGCGGACCTGTAGAACTGTGCATAACCTCACTTTTTTGTATTTCTGGTATTGGCATTCGTAAGGGCGTAAGAGTTTTTTTTATCAATGCCTATATTGTTAATTGAAAAATAATAATGTCAACCAGGAATGTGCAGTTACGCGTAACTGGAAGTTTTTTCCGTATAATACCTAAAGGAGGTATTTTGCGTAAAATACCTGGAATATGTAAAATACATGTAGAAAACATCTGATTGGCTGTCTGATTCGAGGTTTCAATTTCCCGCCACAGAGGTGGCGCCCTCATATATAGAATAAGACGTAATTTACATCATGTACAAAACTGTTGACGGAAAATACCAGGTAAATTACCGTAGAAAACCAAGTAAATTACCACGAGTATTTTACTTACCCATCACTGCCCTCCACCTATGTTCCGCATGCATTCTCATGGACCATGCACTTTTCTCACGATCATTTCCTTGTCTTTCCGAAAGAGGAAGTTTAATATGAGAATTTTAATGATTAGAACAGGGGTATCCAAATGTAGATCCTGTATCTACTTGGGATCCCAGGCCAGTAGGTCGGATCTACTCAGCTCTGACCAGTGGCGTAACTCCGTTTAAAAAACTTGTGTTCGGAGGGTAAACTACCCTCGTGAAAAAAAGAACAACTTAAGATCACAGTATAGGCAGGTATATTCTTGTCCCGGCAGTTTGAACCCTCAATATCCCATCATTATTAGGCTTATCACGAGTCATAGATTGTAAGGGGGCGCTCTTTCTTGTAAGTTCCAGCAGAAAGAGATGACGAGATGGAGGGAGGGACAGAGTTCCATAAATATAACGGCAACTGGTCGAAGCCTCTAGATCTCGTAAATAATAATAAATCATCCCAGGTTCTTTGGGACTGTTAGGTATAGCTAGTCCGTTGATACAGACAGCTATTCTTATTTAAGAGAGAGAGAGAGAGAGAGAGAGAGAGTGGTGTCTATTTCGATGCCCTAAAATTGATACAGGTATAAACTGAAAGGTGAAAGACCAGAAAGAGACCGAACGTGGTTTGAAACTAGTCTTAATGTGAGCTTAAGTTGGTCTTTCTTTTCACGAGGGTAGTCATTTACGGTTCATTCCTCTGTTAAATTTTTTTTCCATGACTTCAAGCTTTGGGGGCCCCCTAGCTTGCGGAGCCTGTGTTCCCGGAACGCATGGAACATCGATAGTTACGCCACTGGCTCTGACCCAGAACTGTCAAAATCCTTTACCTGATTCGCAGGGATGTGCAGTTACGCGTAACTGGAAGTTTATTACGTATAAATACCTAAAGGAGGTATTTTACGTGAAATACTTCGAGCATGTAAAATACATGTAGAAACCCTCTGATTGGTTGTGTAATTCAAGTTCTCAATTTCCTGCGACAGAGGTGGCACTCTCATATATAGAACAAGATGTAGTTTACATCATGTACAAAACTGATGACGTAAGATACTAGGTACATTACCGTAGAAAACCAAGTAAATTACGACTAGTATTTTACTTACTCATCCCTGCTGATTCAAGCCACGCGGAACCCTTTAAAAGAAAGGGTTCTCCATGTTCAAATTTCAGAACTAATCCCTCTCAAAAGGTATTTTTTCCGAGAGGTCATAAATTTTCTCAGTTTCCCTTCGAAAAAAATGGTAGATCTTGAAAAAGGTCGGGCGATCCTGGGTCACGCTGCACCTGTGGATTGTGGAGACACTGGATTAGAACGATTTGCGCGAATACAAACCTTTCAAGGGCATGTGACACAGTAAAATACCTACATTACCGACCTCACTTTTTCAATTTTCTGAAATTATTTTTTGAATATAAGAACTTTTTTTGTAAATAAAATATCGGGCTGAAACTTTTGAAAATGTATGAGAAGACAATAAACTACGTTTACGTACTTTATTCGAGGAAGAACTTCGCAAAAAATTATTTTCGAAGAAAATAAAACTGGGTGCATTTTTGAACCTAAGAACTTTTTTTATAAGTAAAATATCGGCTTCAAAGTTTGAGAAATGCAAGAGCCGGCGGTAAAGTACGTTTATGTACATTATTTGAGCATAAAAGATGCAAAAAGAAAAATTCCAACCGACAAACAAAAAGTTATTAATACGTAATATATTATTATAATTACAATATATAACAATAAAAGTAATTAATCATTATTGAAACTATCTGGATAAGGGTGAAGCTCAAAGATAACACTCAATGAAACGCATTATGCGAAGAACATAAGCCCGAAGATTCGAAAAGCTTGAGAACTTCACGCAAAATGATAAACAAAAAACACATCGCTTCATAAACAAACACGCATACAAAAAGAACTCACTTCTCGCATGTCTCGAGGTATTCTTTTTTCGTTCTCATACCCAGAGACTCTCGCAAAAATGAAAATCTAGATCTCGGGAAGGCTTTAGTGAACATGTCCGCACGTTGCTCATCCGACGATACAAACTTGGTGAATAACGTCCCATTTTCGACCAATTCGCGAACAAAATAAAATTTTACGTCGACATGTTTAGTTTGCTTGTGGAATTCCGGATTCTTCAACAAACGAATCGCGCTCTGATTATCGACGAACAAATGTGTTGCGTCGATTTGTTCCCGTGCAAGATCTTTCAAAACTTGCCGCAACCAAACGGCTTCGCGAGCGGCCAACGCTGCCGCCACGTACTCGGCTTCCGTCGTACTAAGAGTGACTGTTTTCTGCCGTTGACAGCACCAAGTAATGGCACCGTCGCACAAAAAGAAAACAAAACCAGACGTCGAATGTCGCGTATCGACGTCTCCTGCGAAATCCGAATCGATGAAACCAGTCAAAACGAAATTTTTGCTCGATGCTTCGTAAACAATACCGAAATCAATCGTACCCGCCACATATTTAATGATCCGTTTCACCGCGTTCCAATGGCTTGCGTCATGATTTTCAAGAAACTTACTTACGTTGTTCACGGCATACGCAATTTCGGGTCGCGATACGACGGCGAGAAACATCAAGGAGCCGACGGCTTCGTGAAAAAGCACATTCTCGATCGCATTTTCCTTCTCGGCCGCGCACAAAATTTGATTTGGATCTGCAGGTATGCAGACCGGATTCGCACTCTCCATTCTGAATTTATTCACGATTATTGACGCCTACAAAGTTTGGTGAATAAACATTCTTTTCTTGCGCCTGTCACGCACAAATTCCATTCCAACAAAACAAGCCGTATCACCCAGCTTAATCTCGAATGATTCACTCAGCGCGTCGATTACAATCTCAACGATTCCTGCGACTTTGCCGCGACTAATTCATCATCCACGAAAAGCGCGACAATTACTTCGTCGCCATTCACAAAACCGCAAAAAATGCATTTTTCACTCGCGCACTGCTCGAGCCCCAAATCTTTGAGAGCCCGCGTGAACTTCGCGTTCCAACACCGCCCGGCTTGTTTCAACCCGTACCAAGCTTTCAACAATCGACACACACTGTTTTTTTATTGACGGCTTCCTCGTACGAAATAATCGGATATTCCGCCACGTTTGCCTGATATCGCTGCGGCTTACGAATATTTCCTCTCTCGCAAAGTCGATATGGACGCGGCGGCGTCTTTCTCACGTTGAGCTCGTCGCTGCCCTCGCTGTCTCGTGGTCTCTCCTCGGCGTCGCCCCAGGAATCTGCGTGGTCTTCGCCGTCCACGTGAATCCGTGCGTCTTCGTTCGTGTCCTCGTTGGACGGCAAGATAATCTGGTCTTCAAAACATTTCGA
Source organism: Andricus quercusramuli (assembly GCA_932178445.1). Lineage (NCBI taxonomy): Eukaryota > Metazoa > Arthropoda > Insecta > Hymenoptera > Cynipidae > Andricus > Andricus quercusramuli. The sequence goes on along the minus strand of CAKNXH010053973.1, from coordinate 32,772 downwards.
GGATGTCTCATCGCTCGTTTTTTCGTTGAAAATAACCGACCAATATGCGTTTTTCTGAATTCTCGTCGAACTTCTTTCGAGATTGTTTTGGAACGTGCATATACGCAGCACTCCCGAAAATACGGAGATGACCGACCTGGGGTTTCTCGTTGTTCCAAAACTCGAACGGCATCTTCTCAGGATGGGATCTCGACACGACGTGGTTTTGCAGATACACGGCTGTGTTCACGGCCTCAGCCCAAAGAATATTCGGGAGATTCTCGGCTTTCAACATGGTCCCCGCTACCTCGACTACGGTTCGGTTTGCGCGCTCGGACTTACCGTTCTGCTCTGGAGTATACGGCGCGGAATTTGTCATCTCGATACCCTCTGTCGCGAGGTATTTCTTGAATTCGGCGTTCACGTATTCGAGTCCGTTTTCACTACGAATGACTTTCATTTTTCGACCGAATTTGTTTTCGACCAACTTCGCGAACTCGCGGTATTTCTCGATGACTTGATCTTTCGAGCGCACGAAATAAACAGTTTTAAATCCTGAAGTGTCATCCACGAACAAAACGAAATATCTCGCGCCTCCCAAGGATTCAGTTGACATCGTCCCACACACATCGGAATGAAAATAGTCACCAACAAGACATTGTTTACGTTGGACAGATTTCTGGAAAGGAAGGCGATGTGCCTTGCCAAACTGACACCGCTCGCAGAAAAAATCCTTCGCATTGGCTACCTTGATTCCGGTGACGTGTCCGTTCGCAATCATCTTCTGCAGGGCGTTCTTTCCCACATGACCGACGCGCTCGTGTCACAACTTCAAATCAGCCGATGATTCACTTATGTTGACTTCGGTTGTGCAGTTTTCATGAACGAAAGGAACGGCGAAAAACATTCGATAAATCGCATTCGCCTGTTTCGCACCTTCCGCGACGATTTTTCCGTACTTCGAAATCGTTACGCGATTTTCCGAGAAAGTCACATCAAAACTTCGTGGCGCGCAAACTCCGACCGTGAATAAGTTTTTTCGAAGCTTTGGAACGAACAGTACGTTTTAAATCGTCGGCGAAGTCCACTCATTGTTCGCGAATTTCCGAATTTTCACAGTTCCGATGCCGCGCACTTGGCATGCGCTATTGTCACCGAGCATGGCGTACTCACCGGAGGTCACGGAGAAATCTGTAAACCACTCGCGCTTGAAGGAAAAGTGCCTAGAGGCACCACTGTCGAGATGCCATATGTCACTAATGTCCATCTTGTCGAAACTCTCGATTAAGTGACGAAATTCTTCTCTGTCGGTAACGATGAACGCGCAGTCGTCCCATCGGTCGTTCTCCTCGCCATTTCTACTCTTGAGATTGTCTTTCTTCTTTTTCTTGTTCGAGCACTGCCAAGTATAATGGCCTTTTTTATGACAAGAAAAACACTCGAGTTTCGCCGGATCCTTCGCGTTTTTCTTTGGAGGCTCTTTCGCACCTCGCTTTTCTTTGCAAAAGCCGATATCGCACCGTCTTCTGCCAATGATCGCGTCTCTTCTTTCAAAAGCCTCTCTTGGAGATTTTCTAGTGTCTGCCTCTCGGGTTCGACGCTGTCCCACGCGGTTTTCAGAGCATTGAATCTCGAAGGCAAGCTTGCCAAGATTTTCGCCATGATCGCAACGTCCGAAACTTTCTCGCCGACATCATTCAACTGCGCGGCGATATTTTCACCTTCGAAACCTGCTGCGAAATCGTGTCATTCGATTCCATTTTGTGTTCGTGGAAACGCTGCATCAATATGAGTTTGTTTGTTTCGGACTTCTGCTCATGAATCAGCGCCAGTTTCGTCCACATCTCGCGACTCAAATTGCACGTCAGGACGCTTTCGACATGGTTCACTTCCATGGTCGACGAAATGAAGTACATGCCTTTCGCGTCGTCTTCGTTCCATGCTTTCAGCGCATTGTCGTTTTCCTCGGGTTTCACTCGCGTTCCGTCGACAAAGTCGTCGATACCGTGCGCGATGAGAATCGCTCTCACTTGGAACTTCCAAACTTGGTAGTTCGAACCGTTTAATTTGTCCATATGACGCGTCGAAATGAGATCGGCCATTTTTATTTTGCGACGAAACGCTCGCACACGACACGGAACTCCGTATCACGCGGATTTCGTATTTTACGCTTTGCGCGCGTAAAGCATCCTCACCGACTCACAAAACACCCTATTTCCGACCCGAGTAACGTCCTGGACCCATAACCTATTGAAAATATCTGGATAAGGATGAAGCTCAAAGATAACACTCAATGAAACTTTTCTCGATCTTTATTACAAGAAAGAGTGTGAGCGACTGACGAAAAAAGTCGGCGTCGTAATCGCCGAAGTTGCGCGCATGCGCATTATGCGAAGAACATAAGCCCGAAGATTCGAAAAGCATAATTTACAATAATTATTGTTAATAAACAAACCGGTCGGTATTTGCGATGGGCACGACAATGCGAAGTCTGGCGGCCACTAATCGAGGCTCTATCAGCTGGCTCGTTTACATCTGAAATGTGGGGTTCACGCTGTGAAAGATTGATGATGCGGTGTTCTTACAATCATATTTTTTGAAAGTTGTGTCCAGCATAAAAGTTGAGTGAAATAGTTTGTTTCAATGTTGAATTATGTAAGTATTGAAATCGCTATTGGCCTCGTTTACTGGCCGCCAGACTTCGCATTCTCGTGCTCATCGCGAATAACGACCGAACTGGCAACCCTTGTTGACATTTAGTTGGAATTTTTCTTCTTGCATCTTTTATACTCAAATGATGTGCATTTCTCAAAGTTTGAAGCCGATATTTCACTTGCAAAAAAAGTACTTAGGTTCAAAAAATGCACCCAGTTTTAATTTCTTCGAGAATAATTATTTGCAAAATTCCTCATCGAATAAAGTACGTAAACGTAGTTTATTGTCTTCTCATACATTTTCCAAAGTTTCAGCCGCATATTTCATTTCCAAAAAAAGTTCTTAGATTCAAAAAAAAATTCGGAAAATCGAAAAAGTAAGGTCGGTAATGTAGGTATTTCATGTGTCACATGCCCTTAAAGGGAAAATACATAATGAACATAAGTACATTAAAAAAATGATAAAAATATGTATATAATTTTTCGTTGCTTTACTAATTTCTTTCTGACAAAATAGTCGATTTTTCACAATATAGTCGAATTTTCATCAAAATAATAAAATTTTCCAACGAGCAGTATAGAGTTTTCAAATAAAAGAGATGAATTCTGAATCCAAACTATAATTGAGGCACCTAGAGCACGAGTGTGTGCTTATTAGTGATACAATTTCAGCGACTTCACAGGATTTTCTAAAAGTTGGGAAAACGTCTACGACACTTTTCCGGCAGTCTATAATTTTTTTTCACAAATGATTCAATAATTATTCAGGAAAATTCGTGTTTCAGCGAGGTTTTAAGATTTCTTATCGCAATACACTTAGGTAGAAGAATTTTTTGTTACTGTAAAAATTTCGTCAGGAAAATTTTTTTTCCCCTACCGCGTTATAGGTTTCAATAAAAAAACTAAATTTGTTATTGTGAAAATTACGATAACAAAATTTTGAAAAAAAATTATTCGAGAAAAATTGTTTTTTCCTCACAGCGTTACAGGCTTCAATAAAAGCAACTGAATTTGTTATTGTAAAAACTTCGATGGCAAAATTTTGAAAAGAGAATTCTGAAGAATTTTTTTCCCCACACCGTTCTGGGCATCAATAAAAACAACTAAATTTGTTATTGAAAAAATTTTGATAGAAAACTTTTTAAACAAAAAAATTTCGAAAAAATATTTTTCCCACCAGATTACAGGCTTCAATAAAACAACTACATTTGTTACTTTAAAAATTTCGATAGCAAAATAAACAAAAATGAAAGGATTTTTTTCCCCACAGCGTTATAGGTTTCAATAAAACAACTAATTTTGTCATTGTAAAAATTTGATAGGAAAATTTTGAGAAAAAAATTTCGAAAAATGCTCCCCCCTCCTACCACGTTACAGCCTTCAATAAAAACAACTACATTTGTTATTGTAAAAATTTCGAAAAGAAAGTATTGAAAAAAAATTGTCGAGAAAATTTTTTTTCCCCCACAGCATTAAGCCTTCAATGAAAACAACTAAATTTCTTATTGTAAAAATTTCGATGGCAAAATTTTGAAAAAAAATCGTCGAGAAATTTCTTTCTCCCCACAGCATTAAGGCTTTAGTAATAACAACTAAATTTGTTATCGTAAGAATTTCGATGGAAAAATTTTTTCTTTTGCAGCGTTATAGGCATCAATAAAAACAAATACATTTGTTACTGTAAACATTTTAATAGCGAAAGAAAAAAAAATGAAAGAAATTTTTTTTCTCACAGAGTTATAGGCTTCAATAAAAACAAATAATTTTGTCATTGTAAAAATTTGATAGCAAAATTTGGAAAGGAAAATTTCGAAAATTTTTTTTTTCCCCACCACGTTACAGGCTTCAATCATAACAACTACATTTGTTATTGAAAAAGTTTCGATAGCAAAATTTTGAAAAAAAATTTCGAATTATCTGTGTTCAGTGATTGGAATATTATCCACAATGTGAAATTTCCTTCGACCGTTGTTATCAATTATGAAGTCAATTCATAGAAGAATGTGTTATTTTGGTCATGCGGTCCGTTAAAAATAATAGTGGATTCAGTTGTCAAGAATCAAGCTTTATTCGTCAATTTCATTAAAAACCAACGTACGTTTCGACCTTGTTGCAGGCCTTCTTCAAGGTAATATATAACCTAAGTTAACATAATATACATAGATGTAATAAACTAAAAACATTTATGATGAACAAACAAAAAAAATTTCAAACAACAAAATATTTTAAAGTTGCCTGTATTGATATTTATTAAATTATTGAAGACATTCCAATTTTCGTCTATTTTCCAAGAGAGACAACATGTTTTTGGAGTGAACCAAAATTAGTTGTTTTTTTGTTTTGTTTGTATTGTTTTAACATAAACATTTATAATTAAAAGTATTTAAATTGTGCCCTTTATAATATTTAAAAATTGAAACCTCAAATTTTCGAGGCTCCAATATAGTAATTCTACTACAATTTGTTGAATAGAACAGAACAGGTATTTTGATTTGAACGGACAAACATGGACTAACAAGGTACATTATAAATGAAGACATATTTTCATGAGTAAACAGAGTTGGGTACGTAATTTACTCCAGGTAATTTACTTCGTTTTCTACAGTAATTTACCACGTAATTTACGTCCGAAGTTTTCTACATGATGTAAATTACGTGGATGTGGAACTTGCAAATATTTCGATGCCTGTCTGACATAAATACATAACCTCTGCGTGTGGACTGTGGACATGTGCTTGCCAGTCGTGTAGCAATTATTTTTAATTTTCAAAAATAAGGCAAGATGAATATTATAATTGCAAAAATTATTAATTCAACACTATTCACATAACTATGAACTGGAAGGCGTTTATAACCACTGTTCGTCAATACTCTATCGCAAAATAGGCATTTAGCTACACTTTTGTCTATATTGTTAAATTTTACTTCCACTTTCTTAAAACTAAGACTTTGCATGGGAAGTTTGGAATCCTCGTAGAAATCTTCTTTCTCATAATTTTAATCGTTTGTTAATCCAATAAATAGAATTCTTGAATTAATTAAGGTTTGATAAGGTTATGTCACGTACTGGGAAATTCAAAAGTTGAAAACAGACAACCGCCATCATTGTCATGTAATTTACAGGTTTTCTACAGTTTTCTACGTAAATTACTTCATTTAGGTAATTTACGTAGAAAACCTCGAGTGACGCGTCACTTCGCAACCCTGTGAGTAAATAAGAATGGCGGATATTAAGATAGAGAGCCAAATGAAAAGTGCGCCAAAGTAAACTGGATTTAAAATTGATATCGCATTTTTATTTTTATTTTATTTTTTTAATTTTGTATATAAATTGGTTAATAAAATCATCAAAGAAAGAATCCATGAGATATATAATAATTCATATAAAAATTCAAAATGGAATCAAAATCACAATAAATCTGAACTAAAGGTTTCGTTACCATATGTTGAAGGTCTTTCGGAACGTCTTAGAAGTTCCTTAAAAAAATACAATATTAATGTTTATTTCACCAACAACCACACACTTAATAAATTTCCATTTTTTAAAAATAAAGATAATGACAATAAAGAAAACTCATCTTGTATTGTATATATGATAAATTGTAAATGTTGGAATAAAATTTATATTGGTGAGACTGACAGGAGACTAAAAACTCGCATTTATGAACATAAACGAGATTGTGAATTAGGTAATCAAAACACTGGTTTGTCACAATATGCATGGCAATTCAATCATTATTTTGATTTTGAGATTAAAAATATCAAAATTTTAGCTCGTGAAAATAACAAAAACAAATGACGAATTCTAGAGTCCCCAGCAAAAAAGAAAGTATTGATACGAATTGAATTGAAAAGACTAAGAGACCCTACAAATCCCGCTTTGCGACAATGACGCATTGGACCTATGTGTCAATGCATGTAAATTCGTGAAGACGGTATCTCAATTTTGAATCTTCCTATACGTACAAATACAGTGCAAAAGTCTAAAGTCAGCGAATACACTTCAATGCGTCAGCACGCGAACGCTTCAACAATGGTCAATGCGTCTGAATTCGTGAGAGTAAAATACACACTTCAATTCGCCCCAATGCGTCACGGCGAATTTCAGCAAGTGTTGATTTGAACAATTTAATCCGTAACAGGAAAACCAACGTGCAGGGCATATAGAATTTATTTTAAATGTTTAGTAAATTGTCTCGTAGCTCAGTGGCTTGTACTCTGGACTGATACACGAGGGGTCGCTGTTTCAAGTCTCGACGCATGCACTTTTTATTATTTTTTTTTCTGATTGACCTCGACCACGCATTCATATGAACTCACACGCATTCAATTCGCGCTGTCTCAATTCATCTAAATGCGTCTCAATGCGTTCGAACGAATCAGAAAACGGGATATACGCGCATTACAGAAATGTTAATTCGCCCCAATCGGTATCAATTCTTTCTTTTTTGCTGGGTCTCTATCTTAATATCCGCCTTTCTTATTTACTCATGAAAATATGACTTCATTTATAATGTACCTTGTTAGTCCATGTTTGTCCGTTCAAATCAAAATACCTGTTTCGTTCTACTCAACAAAAATTACTATATTGGAGCCTCGAAAATTTGAGGTTTCAATTTTGAAATATTTTAAAGGACACAATTTAAATATTTTTAATTATAAATGTTTATGTTAAAACAATACAAACAAAACAAAAAAACAACTAATTTTGGTTCACTCCAAAAACATGTTGTCTCTCTTGGAAAATAGACGAAAATTGGAATGTCTTCAATAATGGCCTGCAATAAGAATGGCCTGCAATAAGGTCGAAACGTACGTTGGTTTTTAATGAAATTGACGAATAAAGCTTGATTCTTGACAACTGAATCCACTATTATGTTTAATGGACCGTATGACCAAAATAACACATTCTTCTATGAGTTGACTTCATTAATGATAACAACGGTCGAAGGAAATTTTACAGTGTGGATAATATTCCAATAACTGAACACAGATAATTTAATCAAGGTCATTCACGTTTTGCGATATCATGGGTTATTTAAAATAAGTACAAAGGAAGTATGGAAGCGCTCCGAGACAACTTTAGGAAATTGGATACGCACCAATAGAACTTTAGTAAATCTGAAGGAGCAACGCACTTTCTTAATCAGGTGCAGAAAAGAAACTCTGATTCCAGCACATATTCAACATCAGACAAACAAATGTAACATACGTAATTTAAATTATAAATTAATTCCGAAATTTGAAAAAACTAAGCCAATTTTTCAGAAAAAATTTTTAAATTATGAAATTAACAATTTAATTAGAAACATAAAAGATTTAGGACATTTATCCAACCATTTCAAATTTCGTTTATCAAACACTGTAAAAGACATTTCAATTAATTACAAAAATGTTTCAAAAATTTATCACATATACAAATTCCAAATGAAATTGCAGAAATTTTAGCATTAGGAAACAATCATGGTATTCCCTTTAATGTTAACAAAATACCGACAAACAACATCATAGCCAATATTGAAAATTGCATAAAAAATGTACATAATGACGAACTAAAATTAAAAATTAGAGAAACTACTACTCAAATAATCCCAAATCATAATTTCATGAATAAATTTAATAATATAAATAAAATTGATGAACCTATTGAAAAATTTCAAAATAAACATTAAGATTTAATACTATTGAAAGCTGATAAAGGCAATGTAATTGTAGCTGCAAATCGAAATGACTATATAACTACTGTAGAAAATTTATTAAAAAATGACACTTTATACAAAAATATCAAAACTAGTCTTGTTCCAACTTTGGAGCAAAAATGTAATGACATTGTAATTAGATGGGAAAACAAAAGGTTCATAAATGAAAACTTGGCATACAAATTAGAAACACATAACAGCATAGTCTCTAAAGTGTATGCTCTCCCAAAAGTCCACAAACCAGACTTAAAATGGCGTTTGATTGTTTCCGCAGTAGGTTCTCCAACTTATAATTTAGCAAAATACATATCCAATTGTTTAAAACCAATTTCAGGTAAAACTATAGCGTTTGTAAAAAATAGTTGGGATTTACAAAAAGAGCTTGAAAATATTAAAGTTCCTGATTCACACTCTATAGTTTCACTTGATGTAGTATCGATGTATGATAATATTCCAATAGACCTTGCATTAGATTGTATTGAAGAAAAATTAAATTTAAACCATAATTTAACAAGAATCTCCAAAAATGAATTATTAATTGCGACTAGAACAGTATTAAACAACACAGTTTTTTCTTTTAATAATACACTTTTTAAACAAATTTCAGGTTGCCCTATGGGCTCTCCATTATCCCCCATCGTTCCGAATTTAGTCATGGAAGATATGGAAAGAATATTTTCATCGAATATTTCTGTTTCAGATTTATCGAGATTTTAAATTATGTGCTCTGTTTAAATTAAATATGTATAATGATAACAATGTTAATTATAATTTAAGCTGAAAGAATCCATTTGTTCATTTAGGAAAATATTTACTACAGTTGAAGTACAAACTATAACTTTATTGCACTCGCTCATGGTGTAGGCCAAATAAATATTTGTTTGAATCAGTGGGATATTTTTTTGCTTCAAATACTCAAAAATTTGATGCGAAGAAATAGTTTTGTGAGCCTATAAAATGTTTGCTTGACTTTAAAATATATTTCTTTCCATCAATTCACATATTCTCATCTCAAAGGAATATTCATTCCCATTCATGGCACATTCATTTGGAACCAATAGGTTCTTCATTGAATCAAACATTGTTAACTTAATCCAATTAAAATTTGTCTGGCTGGAAGAAATTCTTTTTTTCATTCAAAGTGCATATTTTTATTTGCCTCAAAAAAATATTTCTTTGAAAATAAACAGGACTTTCACTTACTTCAGCCAAGTAAAATTCACTTGGTACAAGTAATCCTTTTTTCAGTGTACAAATTCAAAATTATTATTATCACGGTTCCGTTCCAGGACACCAAATATAGCAAGGGCGGCGAAAAAATGTCTCCCAGAATAATAATATAAATAGAACAAAACCATTTTCACTCATCATTTCTTTCAAATTTCTAAAAAAAATTTCATATACGGTGTGTATGCTGTGTGGAGAAATATAAAAAACGTAACTTTCATGTAATTTAATTAAAAAGCATGGTCTTTGAAACATGATTGAGTAAATTATTCAAAATTATTGTTATCAGGGTTTCGTTCTAAGATACCAAATATAGCAAGGGCGGCGAAAAAATGTCCCCAAATGTACAATTATACATATTTCGGTATTCAAACATTTTTTGAGTAAAACAGTTAAAAGAAATGTTATTCCACCCAGTTCTACTTTCGATTTCGTAAATGTACAGCAATTATTTGTCCAAGAAATGCTTCTTGCGGGAAGATTATGGATACATTTTTGAAGGGTCTCAAGGATTAGTATATATGTGATGGCCATCATAAAGTCTACATTCTGATATTTCTGAACCTAGAAATACTTTACTACTTGAAAGAAATGGGTTCCAGATGAAAATTCAGGGAAAATCGAGGGGAACATCCCAGAAGACAAAGGCAAGAGAAAAGGCCCACTTAAAAACTTTATTGCGTTAAGAGATTAGTCGCCTGTTAACGGCCAAACCCTTGCTGGTGCCCTTTATATTCAGTGCAGTTTGGCCACCCCCCAACCAAGAGCCAAACTTGGCCGCCCGTGTGCCCGCACACATTGCACACTATTACGCTCCGGCTCTGATCAAATGCATTTTCACCGATTTAAAATTTAAAATTTTTACTGGTTACTTTCCTTTACACAGGATTACCCGTTTGGCCCTGTCCTGATCCCTTGCTTTCTCTTCATTCTTCCAGTTTTTTCATCCACATCACTCCCTGTCCATTACCTTCCAAGATCCATCTTACACACTCATCCACACTCAACTGTCCATCTTCCTCTCCTGTTCACCTCTCTAACACATGTGCCCATGACTCCACTTCGTATCCACATACTCTGCACAGATTGTCCTCTTTATTCATCCAATATCTACAAGCTCTCACTCCTTCCCCCATTCTAAACCGTACCACCATATTCCATTTGTCTTCCTTTTTCATCTTTTGCAAATATTCTGGTTCCGTCAACTCTTTGACCATCATATACCATCTATTGTACCTAGAATCCATAATCTTTCTCCATCTCTCTTCTCGTTGTCTTACTAATAGCTCTAATTCTATGTTCTGCCAATCCAGAAGTTTTCCCCCACAACGTTATAGGTTTCCGTAAAAAAAAATAAATTTGTCATTGTGAAATTTTCGGTAGCAAAATTTTGAAAAAAAATGTTTCGAAAAAAATTGTTTTTCCCTCACAGCATTACAGTCTTCAATACAAGCAACTAAATTTGTAATTGTAAAAATTTCGATGGCAAAATTTTGAGAAAAGAATTCTCAAGTATTTTTTTCCCCCACAGCGTTATTGGCATCATTAAAAACAACTAAATTTGTTATTGTAAGAATTTCGATTGCAAAATTTTTTCTCCCGCAGCGTTATAGGCATCAATAAAAATAAATACATTTGTTACTGTAAAAATTTAAATAGCAAAATTAAAAAACAATGAAGGAAATTTTTTTTTCTCAGCTCTATAGGTTTCCATAAAAAAACTAAATTTGTTATTGTAAAAATTTTGATATCAAAATTTCGAAAAAAAATTTTCCGGAAAAAATTGTTTTTTTCTCACAGGGTTATAGGTTTCAATAAAAACAACTAATTTTGTCATTGTAAAAATTTGATAGCAAAATTTGGAAAGAAAAATTTCGAAAATTTTTTTTCCCTCACCACGTTACAGGCTTCAATAAAAACAACTAAATTTGTTATTGTAAAAGTTTCGATGGCAACATTTTTTTAAAAAATTTCGAAAACAATTTATCAATCTCACTATGCTACAAGCTTCGATGAAAACCACTAATTTTGTCATTGTAAAAATTTGATAGCAAAATTTGAAAAGAAAAATTTTCGGAAAATGTTTTTTTTTCCCTGCCACGTCACAGGCTTGATAAAAACCACTGAATTTGTTATTTATACGGGTTTGAGGGCCTCCGTTCCATGTACATATATTTACACTTCATCCCTAGTTTATCTTATCCGCTGCTTATATTCTAATGCTTCGCCTTACATAACAAAAATAATATTAATACTATTCTTCTTAAAGTTCTAAAATGAGCGATCTTCCAGGGCTTCCGTTTTCTCTTACCATCAAATGCATTTTCACCGATTTAAAATTTAAAATTTTTACTGGTTACTTTCCTTTACACAGGATTACCCGTTTGGCTCTGTCCTGATCCCTTGCTTTCTCTTCATTCTTCCAGTTTTTTCATCCACATCACTCCCTGTCCATTACCTTCCAAGATCCATCTTACACTCTCATCCATACTCAACTGTCCATCTTCCTTTCCTGTTCACCTCTCTAACACATGTGCCCATGACTCCACTTTGTATCCACATACTCTGCACAGATTGTCCTCTTTATTCATCCAATATCTACAAGCTCTCACTCCTTCCCCCATTCTAAACCGTACCACCATATTCCATTTGTCTTCCTTTTTCATCTTTTGCAAATATTCTGGTTCCGTCAACTCTTTGACCATCATATACCATCTATTGTACCTAGAATCCATAATCTTTCTCCATTTATCTTCTCCTCGTCTTACTAATAGCTCTAATTCTATGTTCTGCCAATCGAGAACCCCTTCTTGTATCTCACAAACCCTCCTCATTTTTGTCCTTTCTTCCTCCCATTTCGAGTTTCCCAAATTTCCTCTCGTCTCCTTGTTTCGAACTTCGTCCAAGCATACTTGTGCTATTCTGCTCCCCTCTCCCCTTTTCAGCTTCTCTTCAAACCTCCAGGCTCTCTTAATTTGTCTCGTTACCATTTTCTCCCTTCCTAGTTCTTCCCTCAACATGTATCCTGGGCAACTCCAACTAACCCCCATTACCCATCTCAGGAATCTCTCATGCATGCTTTCCTCCTTCCTATGTTCCTACCGTCCCCAGACTTCTACTCCATAACACAATACCGCCCATACCAACGCAACAAACGACCACACCCTCATTCTCCAATCGTCCTTGAACCTTCTTTTTCCTATACCTCATACTTGGCCCATTACTTTGCTCGCACATTCGATTCTCTTCCTCACCTGCACCTCGTTTCCCCCTCCTGCCTCAAACCAGAAACCTAAGTAACAGAACTCCTCCACACTTTGCACTGTTTCTCCGTTCATCTTCCAACCGTAACCTACTTTGGTCTTTCTATTACTAAAGCACATCACCTTGGTCTTCCTTACGTTCACCGTCAGTTCTTTTGCTCCTACATACTCTTCGAGAATTTTTATCATTAGGTTCATCCCCTCCTCATCGTCTGCTAATAGAACTACGTCGTCCGCATATGCTAGAGAGTATAGTTTGCTATTACCCAGAATCGTCCCCCCTTTCCCGTTCACCTTTAGCTTCTCCTCTAAGTCTGCCAGCAGAATATTAAAAAGCAGCGGACTCAACGGGCACCCTTGCCTAAGACCTCTTTCTGTCCAGAAAACCTCCCCCCTTTTCCCCCCTATCTTCACCCTAATCCTGGTTTCAGTAAACTTTCCTTTATCCTCTTCACTAACCCTTCGTCTATTCCCCTCTATTTCATTGCCTGCCATAGAACTTTTCTATTTACTGAGTCAAAAGCTGCTTTAAAATCCACGAACAAGGCTACAAATTTCCCTTTTTTCTCCCTAAGTTTCTGTTAACCAAGTAGTTGAGTACGTAAATGTTATCTATTGTTCCCATGCCTTTTCTAAATCCCGTCTGATTGTGGGGTGATCCCTCTGTACTCTTCTACCTTCTTACCATCCCCTTTCTTGACAAGCGTTACCACCAGCCCTGTCATCCACTCCTCCAGCCACCCTTCTCTTTTCCATACCTTTTTGCAAATCTTCCACATTCCTTCCCTAATCCCTACTCCTTCATACTTTATAGCTTCATTCTCCATACCATCCTCTCCTGTAGCCTTGTTTCTTTTTAGTCTATCTATCGCCTGATTCACTTCTTCTCTTGTTATTTCGTTGGCTTCCTCCCTTTCTCCCTGGACTGTCTTTCTATTTTCCCCTTCGATCCTATGTTGTTCTGTCGCTCCGTCCATTCATCCATTTCTATTTCTTCATTCACGCCCCTCCTTCCTCCTCTTTTCCTGTTTATCACATCCCAAACCTTACCTTCTTTGATTGCTTTTTCTACTTCTTCCTTGTATTTCTCCTTTCCTTTTTGCTTTTTCCTTTCCAGCATCATTTCATGTTCTCTCTTCCTCCTGTTGTACTCCGCCTTCTCTATTTCTCCTTTCCTCCATTTTCTTACAGACTCTTTCATTCTCTCCTTACTATCCCTGCATTCCTCGTCCCACCAGCCTCACTTTCCCTCTTCTCTTCCTTCTTTCGTACGTACCTCATCCCTTACCTTCTCAATCGACCCTGTCAACCTTTCAATCAACAAGTCTGTTTCCTCCTCCTTTTCATATCTAACGTTCTCCTTTTCCATTTTTTGTTCAAACACTTTTCATTTATCTACCCCCAGTCTCCCATTTTCGTGTTCCTTTCACCCCCTCTTTCCTTTCTCCCTCTGCCGCGCTTGTGGACGCCACCTTTCAGTGTCGCTATTACTGGGAAGTGCTCGGACCCTATCTTCTCGCATATCATATTCCTCATTCTTTCTTCCGCCAGGATGTAGTCTATTACTGTTTCTCCTTACCTATAAATTTGATCTCTCCCTTCTCATCTCCTTTCATATTGCCATTACATATGAACCCTCCTGTTTCTCCTATTAATTCTAGTGACCTTCCCTCCCAGTCTATCTCCCTATGTTTGGAGCTCCTTATACAGGCCTCCTATTCTTCATCCCAAGTCCCTCCCCCTTGCTCGCCAGTCCAAGCATTCAAGTCACCTCCTATCAAAACCAATTCTTCCTTCTTTTCCTCCATCCACCTCCTTATTACTCTCCAACCTTCCTCTTCCCCTCTTCTTCTATATACACAAACCACCGCTATTTTGACTTTTCCAATTATAATCCTTCTTACCATTGTTCCATCCTTTCCTCCCTGTCCTCCTCTGTTCTCCCTTTTACTGCCATGCAGTATCAAAGTATTTGCAATGGCAGATGTAGTTGCTTTTATTGAAGCCTATAACG
>CAKNXH010053973.1:879-17926 GCA_932178445.1 Andricus quercusramuli | reverse complement strand
AGTATTTGCAATGGCAGATGTAGTTGCTTTTATTGAAGCCTATAACGTGGTGGGAAAGAAAAGAAATTCTAAAATTTCTTTTCAAAATTTTGCTATCAAAATTCTTACAGTAACAAATTTAGTTGTTTTTGATCATGCCAATAACGCTGTGGGGGAAAAATTAGTTGAGAATTCTTTTCTCAAAATTTTGCCATCGAAATTTTTACAATAACAAATTTAGTTGCTTTTATTGAATCCTGTTACGCTGTGAGGGAAAAACAATTTTTCCAGAAAATTTTTTTGTCAAAATTTTGCTATCGAAATTTTTAGAATAACAAATTTAGTTGTTTTATTGAAGCCTGTAACATGGTGGGATAGAATAAAACATTTTTCGGAAATTCTTTTTTTCAAATTTTGCTATCAAATTTTTAGAATAACAAAAGCAGTCGATTTTATTGCAGCCAATAACGCTGCGGGGGAAAAAAATTTTCGATTTTTTTTTTTTTAATTTTGCAATCGAAGTATTTACAATAGCAGATGTAGTTGTTTTTATTGAAGCCTATAACGTGGTGGGAAAGAAAAAAATTTCGAAAATTTTGTTTCAAGATTTTGCTATCGAAATTCTTACAATAACAAATTTATTTGTTTTTTATTATGCCAATAACGCTGTGGGGGGAAAAATAGTTGAGAATTCTTTTCTCAAAATTTTGCTATCGAAATTTTTACAATAACAAATTTAGTTGCTTTTATTGAAACCTATAACGCTGTGGGCAAAAAAAATGTTCCCGCTTTTTTTTTTAAATTTTGCCATCGGAATTTTTACACTGACAAATTCAGTTGTTTTATTGAAGCCTGTAATCTGGTGGGGAAGAAAATTTTTTCGAAATTTTTTTGTTTCAAAAGTTTGCTATCAAAATTTTTTCAATATCAAATTTAGTTGTCTTTATTGATGCCTATAACGTTGTGGGGAAAAAATTCTTCAGAATTCTCTTTTCAAAATTTTGCCATCGAAGTTTTTACAATAACAAATTCAGTTGCTTTTATTGAAGCCTGTAACGCTGTGAGGAAAAAACAATTTTTCTCGAATAATTTTTTTTCAAAATTTTGTTACCGTAATTTTTACAATAACAAATTTAGTTCTTTTATTGAAACCTATTACACGGAGCGACCGCATCAAGAGCTGCCAATGCTTTTGGCACGAGCGGTTAGTGCCGAAATAAAGTTTTTTGGAATGGCACGAGCCACAGTTGTCAGCGCACTGACCACTCGATAATTCACACGAGCTGCTCGTGCTGATGGCAACACCAGCGCGAGCTCTGTAAGTATTACCTT
Source organism: Andricus quercusramuli (assembly GCA_932178445.1). Taxonomy (NCBI): domain Eukaryota; kingdom Metazoa; phylum Arthropoda; class Insecta; order Hymenoptera; family Cynipidae; genus Andricus; species Andricus quercusramuli. The sequence continues at coordinate 16,615 of CAKNXH010053973.1, read as the reverse complement.
CAGCCCGGCCTGTTCTTGGGATTGGCAATAATCTCTCGTGTTAATTTTCAATAGCGCGTGCTGTCAAACAACTCTAACGTTTAGTGATAACCGTGCATGTCGCTCGACTGATTCGCCGCATTACCAATTGCTGAAATTACGAAGGAAAAACGTGTCATGATCAAATTTACTTTGCGGGCTTGATAATTTGGGTAATTTTTTTAGACGATTCATACATGGTAAAACTACAGTTCAAAAAGTGATAAAGAAATCATTAAGTTCAGTGATATTACCTAATAGAAAAATATGTAATAAATTTACTTTTTTTGTGTTTTCAGATAATTTTAATTTTCGCAATACAATTTGAAGAAAATATTTTTGAACAGAACTTTCAAAGTAGAATTTTCATCAAAATTATGTTAATTAATGAAATAGGCACAATTTGAAGAAAATATTTTTGAACAGAACTTTCAAAGTAGAATTTTCATCAGAATGAAATTTCATCGTCAATGAAATAGGCAAATTTATTATAAAAATTAATCTTGGAAATAATTCAATCAAATCATATCTGATAAAATTTGATTCAATTTCATTAGATCTACCAAGAACCAAAATAAGCATAGAAAATCTGAGAAGTAACACTTGAAATAGAAAGCTGCGAAAATAAAATTTCCGAGAAAAAAAATAAAATTAGAAGTTTTTCAAGAAAAGAGTAAGATTTCAACGTGGTGAATAAAATTTTAGAAGTAGAACTACATAATTTCATTTATTTTTAAACTTCCCAAATTAATGATTAGAATTTCTAAAATTATACCTACAAAGTTTTGTTTAGACATCGGATTTCTAAATTGAAACTATAATGATTATATTGGAACGAAAACAGGAAATCACTTGCTAACCGATCTTAGCCACACGTTTATTGATTAAGATTTAACTGCACGAATAATCAATCATGACATGCATGCAGGTTAGTTCTACTCGATCAGCATATAGTGAAGTTTGAAAAAAAATGACAGTTGCGGCGAATGAGCCGAGAGACCAGCGCGGTTGTCACTAAACGTTAGAGCTATTTGACACTACGCGCTATTGAAAATGAACACGAGAGATTGTTACCAATCCCAAGAACGGACCGGGTCAATCGCAACACTTACCAAGCTCGCGCTGCTGTTTCGATAAACACGAGCGGCTCGTGTGAATTCGCAAGCGGGCAGTGTGTTGGCAACTGTGGCTAGTGCTATGAAAAAAAAATTTATTTTAACATTAACCGCTTGTGCCAGAGTTTCTCCGTGTACGCGGTAGGGGGAAAAAAATGTTCCTATCGAAATTTTTATGGTAACAAAAAATTCTTCTACCCAAGGATATTGCGATAAGAAATCTTAAAACCTCGCTGAAACACGAATTTTTCTGAATAATTATTAAATCATTTGTGAAAAAAAATTATAGACTGACGGAAAAGTGTCGCAGACGTTTTCCCAACTTTTAGAAAATCCTGTGAAGTCGCTGAAATTATATCACTAATAAACACTTCAAAAGCAAGGTTAGAGAAACATTTGCATTAAGGCCATGTAACGAGAGGGTCACGTGACCAAGCTAGTCCTCAAATTTGCTATGTAAACTTAAGTCCAAAAGAAATAAGATATCGCGCTCAAAGTTTAAGAAATGAGAAAGAAGACAATAATGTTTACGGCTCTGGTCTTTTCTGGTGGAAGTTTTGAAAAAAAAAATTCCGCATAAAATAAAACTGGAAGCTATATCGATACCCTGGCGGACCGAACGAACGGAGCGGATACGCTACAGCGTATCCTTATAGTATCCACATCGTATCCTCTCCGTATCATGCAAGAAAAACTCATTAAAAAAGAAAGATTAACATTTCACTTGTTGAAATTCGGATTCTACGTGAAATTTTGAGTTAAAAGGTCACAGAGTAATCGCAATAGTTTTTCTTGCAACATTAAAAACTTTTAATAAATATAATACTTATCGATGACGTGCGCTGAAGGCGACTTTAAACGCATCGTCATTCAGTAGCAGTTCATAGACTTTATCCGTCGACGATGCGTTTGAAGTCGCCTTCAGCCCACGTTATCGATAAGTATTATATTTTTTGAAAGTTTTTAATGTTGCAAGAAAAGCTATTGCGATTACTCCATGACCTTTTAACGCAAAATTTCACGTAGAATCCGAATTTCAATAAGTGAAATGTTCATCTTCCTTTTTTAATGAGTTTTTCTTTCATGATACGGAGAGGATACGATGTGGATACTATAAGCCCTTCTAGAAATAATCAATTGGAATTAATTTAGAACGATAGACCAAAAATTTCAATTGTTCCCAATCGTGTTTCTTAATCGTGTCTGAACGATTGACAACGATTGAGTGTTTCAATCGTTCCCAATCATTCCCGATCGGGGTTAAAAAAGCGGCCGTTTGATGGCAGCACTTTCATTCCGCGGGAATTATTTGAAAATGTTTATTTACTTTTTTTTAATAATACATTGTTAACATAATGGATTATTGAAAGAAATTAAATAAACTGTTGTTATTATTCCCGCGAGCTAAGTGTGTTGCCATATCAACATATTTTACCACAAAAAATGCCGAAGAAAAAAGTTAATAATTATTTTTGTCCAAAAATTAAAGAATTTTTTTCTCGATTTTTCAGCTTTAAATTAACTTGGACAATAACAAAATTTCGAGGCGAGAAACGTAATTGATCGGAGTTTTAAATGGCTAGAAAAAATAAATTGAACTTTGAACTTTTACTTTGTGGAAAATTTGACTTTTTCGTATAAAATAATCTTTATGGTTGAAAATTCATCTTTTTGGTCCAAAATTCAATTATTCTAGTTAAAGATTCAGCATTTCAGTAAAAAATTAATCTGTCTAGTTTAAAATACAACTATTTCAGTTAAATATTATCAATTTCATTTGAAAATTCATATCTTCTCTTGTTTGATTAAACATTCATTTTTTCAACTCGAAATTTAATTATTTAAGTTTTGGTTGACAATTTATCTTTTTTAGTGAAAATTAATTTTTTTGCTCGAAAATTCAACTATTTCAGTTGAATATTCATTGTTTTAGTTGAAAGCTCTTATGTTTGGCTTAAAATTAATTTTTTCTACTAAAAATGTTATTCCGTTTTCCGTTGAGAATTATTATTTTTTTCAGTTTAAAATTCAACCATCTGGTTGAAAATTTGTCTTCTTGAATCAAAAATTCAACTATTTTGTTAAAAATTCATGTATTTTGTTGAAAAATTGTATTTTTTTTATACAGAATAATTATTTTTATTTTAAAATTAATCTTCTAGTTCAAAAATTCATCTTTTTGGTTGAAAATTCAAGTGTTCCAGTTGAATATTCATAATTGTAGGTGAACATTTATTTATTTATTTTTTAAATTTAACTATTCAGTTGAAGATTCACAATTTTATTTGAAAATTAACCACTTTGGTTGAAAATTCAAGTTTTTTGTTGAAAATCCGTTTTTTGTTGTTGAAAATTAATTTTTTTAATTGAAAGTATTACTATTTAATTTTTTTCATGGAAAATTGATATCTTTACTGGAAACTTTAAGTATTTTTTGAAAATTGATTTATTTTGCAATGTTTTGCTCTGTTGTGTTGAAGAATGTTTAGAATAAACGTCATGAATGAAAATAAATGTTTGCGTTTTCCGTCAAATACGAATTTGTTACTTTTAGTTGGCCGGGAAAATTGAAAAACTTGACCGGGGAAAACCAGGAATTTGAAATCGTCCGCCGAGTCGCCACCCTGAAAATTTCTGTGCTTGAGGAAGGAAAACCAGTTGTACAATTAAACATTTGAAACCTTTAAAATTCAAAGATTTTAAGACTAGGCATTGCAAACCAAATTATTTGAAATATTCAAAATTAGGTATTTTAAATATTCAAAACTAGAAATTTTCGAGAATGTCAAATCAAACTTATTTATAGATTTAAAATTGTTATACTGGAAGACATTTAAAAAGCTTGGATAAGTTTTTCTACTAAAAATTAAAAGAATTCAATGAGTTACCTACAATTTATTTAGTCTGAGTTTCAAAATATTGGCGCCATCCTACGTTCTAATGATTCCAATCGTTTTCAATTGGGTATCCATTATTCTGAATTAGAGGTTAAATTGTCACTACTGCATTTTAATATTGTGATAATTATTTACAAGCGGGTTTTTACGCTTTCAAACCAAAAATGTTAACAATATGAATTTAAAAAGAAGTAAATAAACGTTTTACAATAATATACCCGCTAAATCAAACTACTACTGCCTGCTTGATAAAGACACTTATCACTGTCACATCGTTAGGTGGCATGATTTTTACGTACTCTTCACCCTCATACTTTGGAGTCTTCATTCGGTATACCGCCTGAACAAATATTCAATTTTTTGTACTTGAAATTTTTGTTGAATTATTAAAATTTTAATTTCCAACCTATAAACACGTGCGAGTCGTGTGTGTTACAAACAAAAACTGCAGAGGGCGCACTGCAGGCAAGTGCATTCACTCAATTCAACCCGATTGGGAACAATTGACACAATTAGCAACAATTTACACAGATTCAACATTTGATCACACTTAATTGTTATGAATCGTGTCCAATCGATTATTTCTAGAAGGGAGGATACGCTGTAGCGTATCCGCTCCGTTCGTTCGGTCCGCCAGGGTACTTTCCCATGTCAACTTACGTCCACACGGAAGAAGATATCCTGCTGAAAATTTAGCACGCTAAGTAGAAGGCTCGAAGGAAGGCGGCTCTGGTCCCAAGTATTTGAAGTTATAAAAAAATTTTTTTGAGAAAAAGAAAATTTCCTACATTACCGACCGGTTGCCAATTATCATTCGTGAAGCGGAAATGCATCGGTCAATATTTATCATTTTCATAAATAAACTTTTTTCTTCCCCCAACTCTGCGCCTTGCCACAAACGGTCATTTACTATTTTTTAATATTTTCGGAAAATTTTTCCGCGATATTCAAACTTTTATTTTGAAATATGGGTAAACAATATTTATCTCAGGACTGACTCGATCAGCTGTTATACTCATTGCATGGCCTTAATTGAGACATGAACTTATAAGACCTAGAACTTATCAAACCGATACATAAACTTACTACAACTCATCGATTCTGTAAAAAAAAGTATTTAAACACTCCCAGAATATCCTCCGAATGGTTAAGAACCGTATGAGAACCCTTTGTGAATAGATACGAATGGAAATAGTTGGAACAAGAAAACGACAAGTTTTACTCCGAGGAGGAGACGAACGCAATAAAGTTAGAGGCAAAGAGCGACTCCGTTGTCGCTCTTTTCCTCCAACTTCAATCTGTTCGTCTCTACAGCGGAGGTAAACTTGTCTTTTTCTTGCTCCAACTGTTTTTCGATCCTACTTTTCCTGGACATTGATAATTTTTCGACTCTTGCTCTAGGTGCCTCAATTGTAGACTTTTAAAATAAAAAAAATTAAGTTATTGCCCGCAGGAAGCAGTATAAACTACATATAATTTCCTAAAAGTAAACCTTTTCACATCCTTATAAGCAGTGGTGTAGTCCTAAAATAAAAGGTGGCCTGGCCGTACATACATGGTAACCTTTGAATATATATGTGTGTGTGTGGGGGGGGGGGGGTATAAACAAGCTTAACATAAAACACGAATTTTTTATTAGTTTTCTCATTAAATAATATTTAAAATCGTAAGGGGAAACGGTAGGTTTCACTGACAACATGGATGACTGCAGCGACATTACCCGAAAATCTGTAGTATTCTGTTGGTAAAATTTTTGACTTGTTAGAGGGAGAAACTTAGCAACGAGAGAGACAGCAAATCTTCAAACATTTTTATTGCACCCTCCCATCTGTGACTTCAGTTCCCTTACCCAGCATACCTGCCCTCGTGAAAAGAAAGACCAACTTTAAATCACAGTATAGGTAGGTATATTCTTGTCCCGGCAGTTTGAACCCCCAATATCCCATCATTATTAGGCTCATAATGAGCCATAGATTGTAAAGGGGGCGCTCTTTCTTGTAAGTTTTAACAGAAAGATATAACGAGATGGAGGGAGGGACAGAGTTCCATGAATATAACGGCAACTGGTTGAAGCCTTCTAGATCTCGTAAATTATAATAAATCATCCCAGGTTCTTTGGGACTTTTAGGTACAGCTAGTCTGTTGATACAGACAGCTATCCTTATTTAACAGAGAGAGTGGTGTCTATTTCAATGCCCTAAAATTGATGCAGGTATAGGCTCAAAGGTAAAAGACCAGAAAAAGACCAAACGTGGTTTGAAACTGGTCTTAATATGATCTAAAGTTGGTCTTTCTTTTCACGAGGGTGCTCACCCTGGCGGACCGGCCGAACGCAGACGTTACGCTGCAGCGTAACGGTAAAGTAATGGTAGAGTAATGGTAAAGTAATATGGCATTACAACTAATAAAAGAAAGAACCCTGGCGGATCGGCCGAACGCAAACATTACGCTACAGCGTAACGGTAAAGTAATGGTAAAGTAATGCTAAAGTAATATGGCATTATAATTAATAAAGGAAACAAAATTAATATGTAAATTGTTGCAATTATAATAAAACGTTAAAATTTACATTAAATGGTCATGCCGTAATTGCAAAAAGTTGCTTTCTCAGCGTTAAAAAATAAAAAAACAAAGTGGCTGTCATGCAAGTCGGGTCCCTGCAGACTGGCAACCCACTTAAAGCCACGTTAGCGGGTTGCCACTATGCAGGCCCTGGCGGACCGGCCGAACGCAAATGTTACGCTGCAGCGTAACGGTAGAGTAATGGTAAAGTAATGCTAAAGTAACATGGCATTACAACTAATAAAAGAAACAAAATAAATATGTAAACTTTTGCAATTATGATAATACGTTAAATTCTACGTTAAATGGACATGTCGTAATTGCAACAAGTTTATTTTTCAGCGTTAAAAAATAAAAAAACAAAATTGCTGTCAGTGACGTCAGCAAAAGGCGGCTTCAAGTACATCGCTAATAGCATTTTACGCGCGAAGTTCAAAAATGGAATTAAGAATTGGAAAATGCAAATGTGTCAAATAGATGTAAATAAATATAGTCAATAATTAAATTAATTTAAAACAAGATGGCGATGTTTGAATTTAACAGGTAGATTGTAAAAATTTCGTCGCAGTTATTGAATTTTAATTTTTTACATTTGACAGCATGAAACTTTATCGACTGCGGTAACATACGAGATAATAAAAGCCAAACAACGTACGATATAAAAAAGTCAAGAGAAGCTTTTTGACCTTTTTGGAAGCCCTAGAAGATTATTATAGGAACTGTTTGAATTTTTTTGAAAAATCGAAAATTCCAATTTTCTGACCAATGGTTCTGGTTTTAACCACAAAAAAAATAATAAAAAATTAACAAAAATTGTTAAGGAAAAAAAATCTATAAATTTGTTATTATCGATTCTTTGATATGTGTAGTTTTCGTTTTAATCGTAAAAAATAAGAAACTTGAATTTTCGGAAAAACGACAGAAGATCCAGAAGAATGGAAACAAGTTTTCCAACAAAAAAAGATGTATAAGTTTTGTAAAAATCATTTTTTTTATAGGATGTGTAGTTTCTGTTTCAATTGTAAAAGATAAAAATTTGAATTATTCGAAGAACGGCACAAGCTACAAAAAAAAATGTAAAACAAAATTTGTTCAGCCTAAAAAGAGCTACAAATTAGTTATGAATTATTTTTTTCTAGGGTGAAGTTTTTGTTTCAATCGTAAGAAATAACATGAAAAATAAAAACAAATTACATTTTTGGAAGGACGACACAAGGGTCGAAGAGAAATTAATAAAGAAAAGTTTATTTAAGAAAAGTTTATTCAGCAAAATGTTTGCCAACATTATATGTACACATGTTTTTGAAACCATTTTATGCTAGGAAACATGACACAGCAAGAGGCAATAAAATGCTTACTAACAAAATTGTCTTTTTTTCGATAATATGTGCACTATTCTTTATTTCCTCAGCTGTTACAATTACTGATAAAAATAGTGACGTTCATTAAAACTTAGGGTTATATCACGTCATGTCCTTTTTAGCGTTGTTATAAGTGACAAAATGCCAAATTCGTGTTGCATATTTCATATGGATAACCTAAGTTCAATTTGAGAAATAACAATTTTCGAAAATATATATTTAACCTTAAAAGTAACCATTGGAATATTACTCAAAACTAAATAATTTGCGAATAACTTATTTAATTACAGGTGTGTAATACAACAGAATAACGTAAGTCGTATACTATCATGCTAGTACTTAAGAATTTCATTATAAAACGTCCATTTATAAACACTTCGTGGACATGGCGTACAATAATTCTGAGAAAGAATGAATTTTTTGAGTCTTATATTACGCCACGTGCAAAACAAATTTTCCACTATAACTATATTACTATAACTTTGAGGCGACGACATGTTGATACATACACTTTTTACAGTAGCTAAGAATAAAAATGAATACGAAATAAAGTACAAATAGTAAAGTAATCAGCAAAGATAAAGTTTGTACTTTATTTTGCAGTTTCGGAATAAGCAGCCACAGACTGAGGTACAGAAATAAATATAATATATATTTGATATAATAGAGTTGCACATAATGTAAAGTTAGCATTTTCGACAAAATCGAGAGCGAAGCGTGAGATAACAAAAAAAAACCCGCACTGAGCAAGTTTGAACAAACAGTCGGATTTTCAACCAAAAATGATGATTTTGTAACAAAATTCTTAATTTTTTAACAAAATATACTGAGTATACTGTAAGCGACCCAGGAAAGAAGAACCCGTTAAAATTGAGTACCTGTCATTTGCAGATTCACATTTTTAAAACTGAATTGGTTTGCGACCATATGAAACGGTCAGTTGGCCGAGTAATTTCGAATGTGCAATGTTGTACAATGTCCATTGTAAGCAGTGTCATATTGGATCGGTTTACCTCTTTTTGAATGAGACCGACTTTTCTCAGGTTTGGCTGCCATACATCACATGATTTTTAAATTTTATAAATTATCGAGAGATTAAGACAAATCATATGAAAGGCTACTAGATTCCTTTCGCTATTTTAGTTCTAGAAGATGTAAAGGCGTTTTTGGCTTATAAGTCTGACAAAAAATAATGAGTAAAATTATGTTAGAAACCAATCGGTGGCAATCTGGAATTCCAGTGACAGATACGATTTTCGACGGCTTCCAAACCCATTCAAAGTAAGTGAATGGATTTTTGTTTCCTGGGGACCGTACTTAAAATACGTAACGGATGATATGCCCCCTTCAAAGTCCCTTATTCTCCCTTTAACGTTGTAACAAAAGATTTGTACACCCTCCCCTCACCATTACTGTACGTAATTTAGGGTTTCCAGAAATAATAAGATATGGAACTTGAAACTAATAAAAAAATTTGTATTTGAAACAATGCACGCTTTGCAGAGCGAACACTTTATAAACAAAATTCTATGATTTTTCCTTCGCTAATTTTTTTATTTTCCCTGACCATTAATATTCAAATACCAGCATTTTGATCTTGTAATATTTTTAACATAGGACCTTCTATATAAATGGAAGAAGACAATACTTCAAATAAAAATTTAAAACTTTCACATTCACTTATTTTAAATCAAAAAATTACTTTTCTACTATAAAACATGACATTTGAACAAAATACTTGAGTTTTCAACAAAAGAATGAAACTTTCAAGTTAAAAAAGTTAAGTCTACATGTGAAAGGGTAATAGTTCATATTTCAACCAAAAAATATGAGATTTCATTTTTAAAAAAGAATTTTAAAACCAAAAAGACGAATTTTCAATAAATAAAGAGCTTTTAGTAAAGAAAGAAGAGAAAGTTCACCTACATTGTTGAACCGTCAAGCCAAAAGACGAATTTTCTGTATAAGAGTTGAATTTCCAACCAGAAAATATGAATTTTTAGCTACAAAATAATTATACCCACGCAGTTGAATTTACCACTGAAAAAAAATCATTTTTCAAGAAAATAGTCAAACTCTTAACCAAAATATATCTTCAACAAAAACGATTCCTTAACAAAGTCGTTCAAAAAAATTTTTCCATCAAAATAGTCAAACTGTCAAGCAAATAAGAGTAATTTTGAACCAAACAGTTGCACTTTTATCTAAGAAAGACGAAATTTGTACTAACTCAGATGAAATTTGTACTAACGCACATGAATTTTTAAATCAACAAGACAAATTTCCAAAACAAATATTTTAATTCAATTCAAAATTTTGGCAACGCCAAAATATGAATTTTAAACGAGAAATAATTTTTTTACGAAGATACTTGAAGTTTCAAACCAAAAATACGCATTTTCAACACAGTACAATTTTCAACCAAAAAGGATTACTAACAAATTTGTTCAATTTTTAACCAAATAATTACATTCTGTTTCAAGAAAGATGCAATCTCTAGTAAAATATATTACTTTATAAATCAAAGACAAATTTTGAAAAAAATAATTGAATTTTCATTCAACATCAACACCAAAATATGAACTTTAAACAAGTAAATTTTTTTTTTTAAATTAGTTACATTTTTAAAAAAACAGTTGAATTTTCGACCAAAAAGGAGCACTTTAAATAAAATTGTTGAATTTTCAATTAAACAGTTGTAGTCTCAACCAAGAAAGATGCGAGTTTTACTTAAAAAAAAAAGATTAATTTTCAAATTGAGAAGACAAACTTCCAACAACCAAAACAGTTAAATTTATAACTAAAAAGATAATGATCAGGAGGAAGCAACTCAAAAAAAGAAATACAAATATAAATTCAAGGCAAATAAATTACTAAGAAGAATAGTATAACAGCGTCACCGCAAAACTTCATTAAAAAAATTCCCTAATTTTTCCCTGATCAATTTTCCGTTTGCCCTGACTACTAATAAGTAAAAAGCAGAATCTGAAACTAGTAACAAATTTTAACCTACTATCTTTTATAAACGGAATAAAACAATTTCCAATTAAAATGGACAAATTTCAAATTTATTCTGTTTGAAAGTCGTTTAAAGTTATGGAAATTCTCTGACTTTTGTAAGATTTTTTTTTCTAAATCGCTGACTTTTCCTTGACGAATAAACTTCCCTGCCTTTTTTCTAAATTGCTGTTGGCTAACTTTTTCCACTCACCAGGTTTCTTTGGAGCGTAAAGTTAAATTCATATCAAGTTTTTATACTATTACTGCGAGTTACTTGTTTCATTTAGAAATTTCCCAAAATTACGTACTCGCATGAATTACACCCTAATGTGACAAAATCACTCGACCCCTCCCTTCCTCCTCAGCTGTTACGTAACTTAAGTACGGTTCCCAACCGGACATCATAATTTGAAGCGCTACGAGTACTCTCAATACTCTCCGTGGGTCATTGTGCATTTCCAATCCGCTTCGATGAATTCCTGATCGCTCCCAAGAGTCGCTCAGAATCACTCTTGTATTTTCCCAGCGAATACACTCTTTCCATAGCTTACGGAAACTGTGGCAGCTTCGAAAGGTTTCTTGGGGCTGTTAGTTTTCTACGTTGAGGTTTCTTGAACGTGGAGTTCACAATTTCCTGTAAAAAAAATAAAGTTTTGAAAGGGAAGCGTGAAAAGGGGGTTGTTCTAAAACTATGGCTCGTTATTTGGAATACTATGCCATCCCTCTCCTACTTCGTTATACATCATCAAGCAAAGCTTGATCATAACGACTTTTCTCGAAAACCATTAATTTTTCCATTCGATAATATGCATTTTTTGCTCAGAAGTTAATTTTCAATTTAAAAATTGATTTGGAATTCACCCTGAATTCTTATTGACTTATCTTGAATTATTTTTAATTGTTTTGTATTCTTCAAAAATGACGCGAATCTACTCAATTGAATTCATTGAAAAAATGTGTTTTTTTTTAAGTCACCCTGACGTCTTCGAAACTCGCCTTAAATTCTTATGCACTTTTCCAAATTTGTTTGAATTCACTTAAATTCTTCCACATTCACTCAAATTTTACTGAAATCAATGGAATATTTTGGATTTATATATATGTATTTTTTTCCAATTCACTTGCATTGTTTCAAAATGTACCTTCAATTTTTATTAATTTCATCGAATTCTTCTTATTTCTCTGATATTCCTTTTAATTTCCTCAAATTCTATTTCATTATTGGTTTATTTATTCATTTTTTGGATTTATTACCTTTTAGTTTGAAATATGTACGTATATTGTTAATATTCCCATTTCTTATACGTTAATTTGCGACAAATTACAAAGAGACATCTTTGCATTAGTCGAGGGGAAAAAATGTGTCGGGAAAACCCGGGAATTTCAAAATGTCTGATTTAGCCTAGAAATTGCCTAGACACCCGGAATATTTGCTACCTTTAATTTGACAACTTACACAAGTGGCACTAAACTATCGCAGAACTGTTCCTCCAGGGGTCGAATAATGGCACTGCATCTTCGGACAATATTAAGAAAATGAAGTTCCGGTTGCGTTCGACTTTCAAGAATAGGAAAAGTTTGAAAGCCTAATTCGAGGGCATAATCAACGTGCTCATCTATGAGTTACTTCAATAAAATGTCCAGAATTTGTGTCCCATTCCCTGGCAAATCCGAAGGTTGCGAAAAAAGGCCACTTCTTTGAAAGGCCAATTTGCTCCTCTGTAGCAACTTGCGCGATATTTATATTCGTCCTGGTCCCGATAACCGCCTGCAGATCTCTCCTTCATTCCTGAAATCCGCCAGTTTGCAAGACTTTCTTTTGATGATTCTTTGACTCGTAGTACTCGAGTAGACGGACTGTTGATTTATCTTTCAGAGATTTCGTTTTCACTCTGCAAATTACGGTCAACAATCAATTACAGATTTCACAGCTCGAAATGATCGAAAAAAAAGGAAATAGGGTTATTTTTTCCGAAAAAAGGGAAATAAATTCTGTTAAATAAAAGTATTGTAAGAATCATATTCCTACGATTGCAAGTCGAAATATATTGCATTTTCAAGAAAATAGTGTAATTTTCAACCAAAAAAGATGAATTTTCTACTAAAAGGGATAATGTTGAACCCAAAAAGATGAGTTTTCAACAATAGGCGACTTTTCAAGCTTGAAAGCCGAAGTTTTAGGAAAATATTTGACTTTTAAGCAAAGATGAATTTTCTACAAGAAAAAAAGTTACCGAGAAAGATAAATTTTTAACCAAATAGTTGACTTTTCAAGCAAAAAAACGAATTTTCAACAAATAAGGTTGAATTTTTAACTGAATATTGAATCTGAATATTGAAAAAAGGTTACTTTTGACCAAGAAGTTGAATTTTCAACCAAATAGTTTCATTTCCTGCCACCCTGTTGGAATTTCTACACAAAAAGATTAATTTTCTACAAAAGAGTTGAATTTTGAACAAGAAATTATGAATTTTCAACAAAAAATTATTTCCAAGCAAATAGATGTATCCTCAATCAAGACAGATTTCTTTTCAATCCTAAAATATGAATTAACCAATAACGATGAATTCTCTACAAAAATGTAATAGTGGTTACTTCAACCAAAAATACTTTAAATTTAAATCAAAAACTGTTTAATTCTACCACAAATAAGAATTCTTAAACAAATAGTTGAATTCTCAAACAAAACAGATTAATTTTCAAACAAGCAATTTCATTTTTACCAAAAGCAATACATTTTCAACCAAAAGATAAAAAATAGTAAAATTTCCAACCGAAAAATATAATTTTTGTACAAAGTAATTCAACTTTCATCCAAGTAGTTAAATTTCCAACAAAATAATTTAATTTTTAACCAAAACAGATGAAAATTCTGAACCGAAAATAGAACAGTAGATTTTTTTAACTAAAACCACATTACTTTGAAACAAAAAAGATGACTTTCCTACCAAAAGATGAATTGTGAATCCAAAAGGATAAATTTTTAACGAAGCAGTTGAGTTTTCGACTAAAAATATGATTTTTTAACAAAACAGTTGAATTTTCAACAAAATAGTGTAATTTTTAACCAAAACAGATGGAAATTCTGAACCAAGAATATAATAGTAGACTTTTCAAATAATAAGGATTAACTTTTAACCACAGAAAGATTACTTTTTTACCAAAAGATGAATTTTCAATCTAAAATGACTAATTTTCTATCCATAACAATTGAATTTTCAAACGAAAAACATGGCTTTTTAACAAAATTGTTCAAGTTCAAAATTTTTTTAACCAAATAATAGAATTTTTAACGAAACAAGATGAAAATTCCGATTCAAAAATATAATAGTACACTTTTTAATTAAAAATTATTATTTTTGAACGAAAATTAGTTGGAATTTCTTATTGAGATCTATTAATTAAGACAAGAAAACGAGAAAAAGGGAAAGTTTCTTCAACATAGAAGAAAAGGATGATTTTTTTTAAAAAGTGAAGAGAGTAATAGTGGAAAGAGTGTGCTGCCTGCAATGAAACAAATAATTAAAACAAAAAGTCATATAAAAGAAGACTTACGGAATGTACGCATACACATACCTGTGAAAAATGTTCCTGATGTGTTTAATTAAATATTGTTCGTCAGTGCGCATATTGAACTTTTTTCAATCAGGCGAAAGCTTCACAGTTTTTAAACACAGCTTGTACAGGTTCGCGAGATACATTTCCGAATCGGAACGATTCGTTAATTTAGGCACGATGTATTGCTGCAGCCTCAAGTGATAAATATTGAGTACGAATTTCGCCATCACTTGTTCAGAAATAGAGAAATCTTGTCACATTAGTTTGTAATTTTTTGTGCACATTGGTATGACTTCCTGAAAAACGTCTTTTCCACCGAAACAAATCATCTGGCTCTGCTCTATAACTGCATCAACGCATTGAGAATATCCTTCGAATTGATAAAGTATGGATGCGAGCTTTTCCATTAAAATCGTATCGTCACTATTTTCAGCTCGGACAAATTCTTCTATCAAATTTCGCTCGATTTCGTGATATTTTGTGCTGATTTTCTTCTTTGCGTGGTCAAACTTTTCAGATAGCTGTTGTGCTACTAGGTGAAGTTTTAATATCACATCGGCTGCTTCATCCACCTGTAAAATTCATTAGATATTCTTCTTAATTAAGGAACTTGGAAATAATCAGGTATTCTTTATAGCAGGGTTGCTACAGGTTAGGGAATTTCAGGAAGTCAGGAAGTTTCAGAGAAAACCTGAAAAGGTTAAGGAATTTTCAAAAAACTAAAGTTGAAGTTTAGGGACCATCCAAAAATTATGTAAGGCATTTACCTGAAATATTCAATCCCTTCCACTACATAAAATATCATAAGATTTGCTCTGAAACCTCCACAAAATCTCATTAAGATTTTATAAACTTAGAAAATGTACATACATATGGGTCATTCCACAGATTTTTTGTTTCAATCAGCTGTATGACCATGACAGCGATTTAGCTGCCGATTTTTTTCCTAATAGTAAGTGGCCAAAAACAACCAGGTATCAGATTTTTCGAATCAATACTTTACTTGAATTTTTTTTTAATTTTACTTTTTCATCAATTTTACTTTTAATTTCAAATATGCCTAAACAAGGGAATTCATACTCTATTTTAAAGTGCAATGGCTGAATTTGTTGGTTTTAGGAAGTAGTTTTAGGAAGTAGTTTTAGGTTAAATATTTACTATACACGTATGTCAAAAACACAAAAATTAAGGTCATCTTTAAAGTTGTCTATACATTCACTAAAT
>CAKNXH010053972.1:0-11381 GCA_932178445.1 Andricus quercusramuli | reverse complement strand
CCCCCTTCGAAAATAAAAAGTTTTTATTCGTTGTCTCAAGTTAAAAAAAAACACCCTGTATAATCAAGTTGAAAAAATAAAATCTTATTTTATTTCATTGAAAACTTTTTACAAAAATGATTCCGAATTTTTGGAATGAGAGGATAATAATAATTTTATAATTGAATAATAAAAAATTATTTTTGTTTCTTTATACCTCGAGATTTTCTGGATCTGTTTTCCATTTGATACAATCGTAACGCAAATAGGCCCATTTTGAAGATTTATTGCAGATTATAACTTTTCTATTGTAAGTTTTTCCAGGCTCAAATTCCTAAAGAAAATTTATTTATGTTAAAAATAATATTTTATAGTATATTATTAATAATATATAAAATAACACAATATATACGAATATTATCAAGAATCATCAGAGTTGAAAAAAAATAATTTTTCAACAATTTTAGGTTACGTTGGCCTTTTACATGGAAAATTGGAATTTACAAACCAAACCCATAATTATAATTTGAACAAGATTTTAAATCTTTCAACAATTTTGAATTATGCTAGTATTTTTCACCGTAAATTATTGGTATTTTCATTAAAAAAATTATTATATTTCACAACAAATTCAACATTTTCAACAATTTTAGGTTATGTTATCGTTTCACGTAAAAAAACGGTATTTTTAGTAAAGCGTAATTATTTTAAAATAATGTTTTCTCATGATATGTTAGTGCTTTTCATCGGTAATTGGTATTTTTCAATTTTAAAAAATTATCAGGTTTCAAAGTATATTCACAATTTTTGTACAATTTTAGGTTATGTTGGCGTTGCCTACCGGAATCGATATCCTTAGTTCCGAATTGTGATAGTATTTTTCCTCAAAAACTGGAAATTTCATAAAAAATTATTAGATTTTACAGAAGATTTACAATTTTTTATCAATTTCAGGTTAGGTTGTTCTTTTGCATAGAAAATTGGTATTTTTAAAGGAAAATAATTATATTTTCAATAAAATTTACAACTATTGAACAATTTTCGATTCTGTTAGTGTTTTACGTCGGAAATTTGTATTTTTAATAACAAAAATTATATTTCAAAGAAAATTCACCATTTTAGCTATTTTAGGTTACGTTGTCGTTTAACATCAGAAATCGTACCTTTCATGAAAAAATAATTGAATATCAAAGAAGTTTTGCAATTTTGAATTTTTTTTTATTATCTAATGTTATTGTTTTTAGACGACAATTCGTATTTGAAATTTCCAAAAATCATTAGATTTCATAGCAGATTCACAATTTTTGTACAATTTTAGGTTATGTTGGCACTTCATACCGAAATCGATATTTTTAATTTCGAATTGTGATTTTTTTTCCTCAAAATTGAAATTTTTATTAAAATTCATTAAATTTTGAAGAAGATTTATAAATTTTCATCAATTTCAGGTTGCATTGCCGTTTTGCATGAAAAATTGGTATTTATGAATAATAATAATAATAATTTCAACAATTTTACAACTATCGAACGATTTTGGATTCTGTTAGTACTTTCCGACGGAAATTTGTATTTTCGAAAACAAAAATTATATTTGAAAGAAAGTTCCCCATTTTTTACAATTTTAGGTTATGTTGTTATTTAACATCAGAAATCGGTAGTTTTCATTAATACATAAGTAAATATCAAAGAAGTTTTACAATTTTGAATCATTTTTTGTTATCTTATGTTAGTGTTTTTCTACGACAATTTGTATTTTTAATTCTAAAAATTCATTAGATTTTACAGTAGATTAACATATTGTTGTACAATTTTAGGTTATGTTATCATTTCATGCCGGAATCGATATTTTTAGATTCGAATTGAGATAAGGTTTTTTGTCAGAAATTAAAATTTGTATTAAAAAATCATGAGATTTTGAAGAAGATTAACAATTTTTTATCAATTTTAGGTTACCTTGCCGTTTGCATAAAAATTTGGTACTTTTGAAGAAAAATAATTATAATTTCAACAATATTTGCAGTTTTTGAACAATTTTGGATTTCTTTAATTCTTTTGGTCGGACATTTTTGTTAATAACAAAAATTATGTCTCAAGGAAAATTCCGCATTATGAACAATTTTAGGTTATGTTATAGTTTTGATTCAAGAATGGTTAATTTTCGTACGGAATCATTTAATTTCAGAGAAGATTTAGAGTTTTGAATAATTTTCTGTTTAAGTGCTAGTCGTTTTTTTGTCGGAAATTCGTATTTTTAATTTAAGAGAAGAATCATATTTAAGAGTAGAATCACAATTTTAGGTTATGTTGGTATGTGGAAGTTTTTATCAAGGGAGCATTAGATTTCAAAAATTAAAAAGTTTGAAATTGGTTTTTATTTGAGAAAATCATTAGATTTCACAGTAAATTAGACATTTCTGTACAATTTTAGGTTATGTTTGTGCTCTGTATCGGAATTTATACATTCAATGAAAAATAATTTTATTTCAAAGAAGATTTATAATTTTTAATAATTTTTTGTTGAGTTATGTTAGTGGTTTTCATCGACAACTGGTATTTTTTATTCTTAAAAAATTATTCGATTCCAGAGTAGATTCACAATTCTTGTACAATTTTAGGTTATGTTTTTGTTTCGTGCGAGAATCGATATTTTTGGTTTCGAATTGTGATAGTGTTTTTGGTCAGAAATTAAAAGTTTTATCAAAAAATCATTAGATTTTGAAGAAGATTTACAATTTTTTATCAATTGTAGGTTAAATTGCCGTTTTGCATAATAAAATAGTACTTTTGAAGAAAAATAATTATAATTTAAACAATATTTACAATTTTTGAAGTTTTGATTATGTTAGTGTTTTTCGTCGGAAATTTGTTTGATTTAATAACAAAAATTTTGTTTCAAAGAAATTTCATCATTTTCAACAATTTCAGGTTATGTTATAGTGTTAAATCTAAAATTTGTATTTTTAGAAAAAAAAAATTAATTTTAAAGAAGATTTAGATTTTTGAATAATTTTTTGTTATATTCTGTAAATGTTTTTCGTCGAAAATTGGTATTTTTAATTTAAGGGAAGTATTATATTTCCGAGTAGAATCACAGTTTTTATACAATTTTAGGTTATGTTAACGTTTCATACCTAAATCTATATTTTTAATTTTGATTTTTGATCGTGTTTTTCGTCAGAAATTGACATTTTTATTGAGAAATCATTAGATTTCGAAGAAAAATTACCATTCTTAAACAATTTCAGGTTACATTGTCATTTTGCATTAAAAATTGGAACCCCAAATGAAAAATAATTAAAATACAAACAATATTTACAACTTTTATAAAAGAATTTGATTCTTTTAGTGTTTTTCGTCTGAAATTTGTATTTTTAATACAAAAATTACACTTCGAACAAAATTCACCTTTCAACAATTTTAGGTTATGTTGCCATTCTACACCAGAGATCGGTATTAACATTTTTTATTTAGTGTTAGTGTTTGTGTTATGTTATGTTAGTGTTTTTCATTGAAGATCATTTCCTTTTAATAAAAAATTATAGAATCTCGAAGCACACGAAAAGTGTTCGACAAATTTTAGGTTATGATGACATTTTTCACTGGAAATCGGTATAGATATTAAAGAGTATTCACAATTTTGAACGAATTTCAGGTTATGTTGACATTTTTCACTTTAAATAGTTTGTTTTTTTAAGAAAACATTTAATATCAAAGAAGATTTGAAATTTGTGAGCAATTTAATTATGTTATGTTATGTTATGTTATTTATTATGTTACTAATTATGTTATGTTGTGCTAGTGTTTTTTTGTCGAAAATCGTTTTTCATAAGAAAAAATCATTGGATTTAAAGAGAGCTGAAAAATGTTGAAACAATTTTAGGTTATGTTAACATTTTTCACATGAAGTCGGTGCTTTCAAACAAAGCAATGCACTATATTGAAAAAAATATTTACTATCTTAAACAATGTTTTGTTTATGTTTCGTTGGTGTTTTTTGTTTGAAACTGCTATTTTTAATTGAAAAATCATTAGGTTTTAAAAAATATTCAAAATATTTTAATAATTTAAGGTTATGTTGTGTAAGTATTCTTTGTCGAGAATGTTTTTTTTTAATAAGAAATCATTGGATTCCAAAGAAGATGAAAATTTTTTGAACAATTTTAGGTTATGTTACCATTGTTCACAGGAAATCGGTTATTTTAAACAAAAGATGTTTGCAATACAAAATTGGTATTATTAGAGACAAATAATTAAAAATTGAACAATATATAAAAGTTTTGAAAAATTTTGAATTATGCTGGTGTTCCAGGTCAGAAGTTTGTATTTTTAATAAAAAAATAATATTCCAAAACAAGATTCACAACTTTTTAACAGTTTTAGGTTATGTGGTCGTCTCAAACCGTTTAAAATAGAAAATTGGCATTGTCAAACAAACATAATTACAATTTAAAAAAGATTCATAATATTTCAACAATTTTGGAATTTGTTGGTGTCTTTCTTCGGAAATTGGTATTTTTCATATTGAAAAAATTATGTTTTAAGGAAGATTCTCAAATTTTTTACAATTTTAGGTTATCTTTCCTTTTTATACCATGGATTGGTGTTTTTAGTAAGAAATCATGAGATTTCAAAGAAAATACATTTTTTCATACAATTGTAGGCTATCGGGTTTCACCGGGAATATCGATATAGATTTCGAAGAAGATTTAATTTTTTTGAACAATTTGAGGTTACGTTGTTTTAGTTTCTTCCGTCAAAAATTGGTTCATTTATAAAAAAAATCATTCGCTTTCAAAGGAGATAGGAAATGTTTGAACAATTCTAGGTTATGTTTAACATATTTCATAGGAAATCGGTATGGATTTCAAAGAATATTCAGAATGTTTGAACCATTTTAGGTTATGTTAACATTTATTGCTTGAGACCTTTTTTTGAAATAGGAAACTATGAATATCAAAGAAGATTCCCGATTTCGAAACAATTCAAGGTTATCTTAATATAGTTTTTTTTGCAAAAGTCGGTTCTTTTAATAAAAAATCATTCGATTTCAAAAGAGATAGGAAATGTATGAATAATTTTAGGTTGTGTTCAACATTTTTCATAAGAAATCGGTATAGATTTGAAAGAATATTCAAAATTTTTGAACAATTTTAGGTTATGTTAACATTTATTGTTTGGAAGCTTGTTTGGAATAGGAAACTATAAATATCAAAGGAGATTTACGATTTTGAAACAATTTAAGGTTATGTTACGTTTTGTAAGTGTTTCAATTTCTGGAGCAATTTAAGGTTATGTTATTTTACTTCTTTTTTCATCGAAAATCGGTACTTTTATTAAAAACCATTGGATTACAAAGTAGATAGGAAATGTTTGAACAATTTTAGGTTGTGTTCAACATATTTCATAGGTAATCGGTATGGATTTTAAATAATATTCAGAATGTTGAAAAAAATTTAGGTTATGTTAACATTTATTGCTTGGAAGCTTTTTTTTGAATGGGATACTATAAATATCAAAGGAGATTTACGATTTCTAAACAATTTAAGGTTATGTTATCATAGTTTTTTGTCAAAAGTCGGTTCTTTTAATAAAAAATAATTCGATTTCAAAAGAGACAGGGAAAGTATGCATAATTTTAGTTTATGTTCAATATTTTTCATAAGAAATCGGTATAGATTTGAAAGAATATTCAGAATGCTTGAACCATTTCAGGTTATGTTAACATTTATTGCTTGGAAGCTTTTTTTTGGAATAGGGTACTACAAATATCAAAGGAGATTCACGATTTTGAGACAATTTAAGGTTATGTTACGTTTTGTAAGTGTTTGAATTTTTGGATCAATTTAAGGTTATGTTATTTTACTTCTTTTTTCATCGAAAATCGGTACTTTTATTAAAAAACCATTGGATTACAAAGTAGATAGGAAATGTTTGAACAATTTTAGGTTATGTTCAACATGTTTCATAGGAAATCGGTATGGATTTTAAATAATATTCAGAATCTTGACAAAATTTTAGGTTATGTTAACATTTATTGCTTGGAAGCTTTTTTTGGAATAGGAAACTATGAATATCAAAGAAGATTTACGATTTATAAACAATTTGAGGTTATGTTATTGTAGTTTTTTGTTTTCAAAAGTCAGTTCTTTTATTAAAAAAGTATTAAATTCCAAAAGAGATAGGAAATGTTTGAAAAATTTTAGGTTGTGTTCAACATTTTTCACAGGAAATTGATATTGATTTGAAAGAATATTCAGAATGTTGGAACAATTTTAGGTTATGTTAACATTTATTGCTCGAAAACTTCTTTTGGGAATAGGTAACTATAAATATTCAAGAAGATTTGCGATTTTGAAACAATTGAAGGTTATGTTACGTTTTGTAAGTGTTTGAATTTTTGGAACAATTTAAAGGTTATGTTATTTTTTTCCGTTGAAAATCGGTACTCTTATCAAAAAATCATTCAAATTTAAAGGACATAGGAAATGTTTGAATAATTTCAGGTTGTGTTTAACATTTTTCATAGGAAATCGGTATGGATTTAATGGCATATTCAGAATTTTTTAACAGTTTTAGGTTATGTTGATACAAAAACTTATTTTTATTTTTGATATATTTTTTGATAAATGATAAATGATAATTATTTTTTATAATTTTTTTATACTTTTATTTTTTTATTTTGATTTCATAAGTTTTAGGTTATGTTATGTTGAAAATTGGTTCTTTTAACGAAAAATCGTTTGATTTCTTAAATATCATTAGATTTTGAAGAATATATACAAGATTTGAATAGTTTTAGGTTCCTTTCCATAAAAAATCATTAGAATTCAAAAAAGGTGATAAAGCTTTAAACAATTTGAGGTTATGTTAACATTTTTCACTTAAAATCGCTGATTCTAAACAAGAAAAAATTATTTTTGAATGAATATTCACAATTTCGAAAAAGTTTGTGTTATGATAGTCATTCTTCGTCCAAAATTGATATTGCTAACAACAATAATTCGATTTTGAAAAATATTCAGAATAGCTAAACAATTTGAGGTTATGTCCCGTCAGTGCTTCATGTCTAAACTCTTTTTTTCACTAAAAAAATTATTTCATTTTATAGAACATGGAAAATGTTTACACAATTTTATGTTATTTTAACATTTTCTCACAAGAAATTGGTGATTTTGGACACGAAAAATCATTAGGTTTGAGTGAATATTCACAATTTCAAACAAATTTTTGTTTAGGTCATGTTAGTATTTTTCGTCTGAAATTGCTATTGTTACTAAAAATCCTGGCGGAAGTATCGGATAGGAATTTCTTCCGAACCAATCCGAATCATTCTGGAATCTGTATCCGAACCAATCCGAATCAATTCGAACCAATCCGAAAAAAGTTCTACATTTCATTCGACCCAAATCGTTTAAAAATTAAACCGACTCAATCCGATTCAATCCGAACTCCAAAACGAACCAATCCGAACCAATCCGAGCCAATCTGAACCAATTCGAACCAATCCGAACCAAAGTTTCAATCCAAATGAATCCGAATCAATCTGAACTCGAATCGATATACAGTGGATTTCCAATCCGATTGAATCCGAGTTCGGATTGAATTGGATTCATTCAGATTGAAAATCGTTTTAGGTCAATCCAGGTTCGAATTCATTCGGATTGAAAATTTGGTTCGGATTTATTCGGATTGGAAGTTCGGATTGAACCGGATTAATACGAATTAATTTTTTAGCTGCTTGGATTGAACAAAATGTAGAAAAAATTTCGGATTGGTTCGAATTAACTCGGATTGGTTCGGATACAGATTCCGGAATGATGCGGATGATTTCGGATTGGTTCGGAAGGACTTTCTATCCGTTACTTTCGCCAGGGAAATCATTGAATTAAAAAAATATATTTACAATCTTTAAACAATTTTAGGTTATGTTGTTATGTTTCTCGACGGAAATTGGTATTTTTAACAAAAATATTACATAATGTTGTATTAATAATAATTTTATATTATTTTTTTTTTAATTTATAAAAATAGATATTGCCTTGAAAATAACATCGGAGGGATTAGAGTAAAAACACGTGTCTCTTGGCATCTCATCTAAATTTTCTTTTTTCTTTTCTTTTTCGGAAACGCTCATTCTTCTTGAAGCTTTCGAGTCCAAATCCTCCACCAGAAAATTAAAATTATCTCCGCCTTCACCATCAAGTGACGATGCCTGAAATATTTTCTCATTTAAAGTGCATTTCAAAAAAAATTAATAAAATTAGAAAATTCATGAGAGACCCAAAAAGAAAAATTTCCAAAAAGAAAATTAATTTTTAACTATTTTTGTTAAGACAGTTGAATTTTCAATAAAAAATTAATTTTCAATCAAGAAAGATGAATCTTCAATCAAGAAAGATGACTTTTCTAGCATCACTTTCCACCAGTTTAATTATTATAAATTAATTATTAAAATTATTTAAAAATTAATTTAATTCTAATTATTATAATAATAATTATAAATTTCAACAAAAACCAAATTTTTAACAAATTAGTTGAATCCTTGACCAAATAGATGAATTTTAAACCAAATAGTTGAATTTTCAACTGAAGAAGAGATTTTTCAACCAAAAATTTAGTTCAAGAAATTAATTTAAAAAAAAAATTCCAGAAGTTTAATTTCACCAAAAGAGACGAGTTTTCAACTAGTTTCCAAATAGTTGAATTTTTCTCAAAGAAAATTAATGTTTTACCGAAAATGGCTAATTTGCAACAAAATACCAGAAACATGATTATTATAACAAAAAAGGTAATTTCCAAACAAAAATTTAATTTTCTGCCAAATTGTTGAATTTAAAAAAAGTCGAATTTTCAACAAAATAAATTACATTTTTACTAGATAGGTGATTTTACAACTTATAAAGTATAATTTTTCAACTAAAAATGCAATAGTAGAATTTTCAGATTAACAAATTAATTTTTAACAAACAGAAAAATAAATTTTCAGTAAAAATGGAATAGTGACGCTTTTAATTTAAATAATAATTTTTAACTGAAAAAAAAACGAATTTTAAAAGAGTACTTCAAATTTCAAACAAAGAAATGATGAATCTTTAACCATAGAAATGAATTTTTAACCAACTAGTTGAATTTTCAACCGAAAAAAGACAAATTTAAAAAAAAAATAAAAAGATCAATTTTCCACCAAAAAAAGATCAATTTCAAACCAAAAATAGAATAGTTCAATTTTCAGTTCAAAAAATTAATTTTTCATCATAGATATGATTTTTTTTTGTAGAACGATAAATCTTCAACGAAAAAAAAATGAAATTTTAACTAAAAGGATGAATATTTAAAAAAAATTTTAAGCCAAATAGTTTAATTTTCAACCCAAAAACTTACTTTTCTCCCAGGAAACACACAACTTCGATAAGAACAATAAATTTTGGAAAAAAAATTTCAATGAAATAGTTGAATTTTCAATCAGATAAATATTTAACGAAAAATATGAAGTTTCAACTAATGAAATTACAAATATTCAACAAAATAGATGAATTTTTAACCCTAAAATTAAATTTTTTAATAAAGCAGGTCATTTTTTACCAAATAATTGAATTTTCACAAAATTAGTTCATCTTGTAACCAAATAGTTAAATTTTTTTAAAAATTATAATTTTTGACGAAACAGCTTATTTTCAACTAAATAGTCTAATTTTCTATCAAATTGTTGAATTTTCAAGCAAGAAATAGGATTTAAAAGAAAAACAGTTCAATTGTTAATATGAGAATATAAATTTTCAATTAAAATTATGAATCCTCAACAAACAAACAAAAATTATTTCTTTAAAACTGTTTACCTTTGAACCAAATAGTTGAATTTTCAACGAAATTTCTCAACTAAAAAAAAAACGAATCTTCAACAAAATTGGCAAATTTTCAACCAAAAATATAAATTTTCAACAGAAATGATAAATGTTCAAACGAAAAAAATTAATTTTCAGAACAATAGTTGAATTTTCAAACCAAGAGATGAATTTTCTACCAAAAAGGACGAATTTTCAACAAAATAGTTGAATTTCGAGCCAAATAGATGAATCTTCAACCAAAAAGAAAAAATGTCCATAAAAAAACGTAAATTTTCGACAACAAGTAGAATGGTTAAATTTTCAGTTTAAAAATTATTTTTGTATAAAAAAAATAATTTTCAATCAAAGAAATGAATTTTTAACCAAAAAGATTAATTTTCATCAAAATACATGAATTTTCAACCAAATTTGGGATCTTTAAATAAGGAATTTTCAACCAAAGAAATGAATTTTCAAAGAAGTAGCAGAATATTCAAGTGAAGAAGATAAATGTTAAACCAAGCATGGAATAGTTAAATTTTCAGTTGAAAACATTCGGTTTCAACATAAAAAAAAAAAAATTCATAAAATAGTTAAATTGTTTAGCAAAGCATCAATTTTTAATTAAAATATTGAATTTTTCACTAAAGAAATGAATTTTTAACTCAATAGTTGAATTGTTAACCAAAAAAAGACACATTTTTAACAAAATAGATGAATTTTCAACAAAACAATCAAATTTTGAACCAAGAAGATTGTTGAATTTTTGAACCGACACTAAGAATTTTTAACAAAAAAGTTAATTTTTTACCAAATTGTTGAATTTTCAAGCCGAAAAAAGGATTTTTTTCAAATCAACTAAAAAGACTTCAATATATTTTTAACTGAGAAGATTAAATTTCTATTTGAAAAAAAGCAAATTTTCAACAGAATATATGAATTTTCAACTAAAAAACATAATTTTTCATTTACAAATGTAACAGTTAAATTTCCAGTTGAAAAATTTTATTTTGAAAAAAAAACAAAAACAAAAATTTCAACAAAATTTTTAATTAATTAAATTCTTTGAATTTATAATCGAAGCAATTGATTTTCAACTGAAATAATAAATCTTCAATAAAAAAAGGAATTTTTAACCCAAGAGTTGAATTTTTTACCAAATAGTGTCAAACTTTTAACAAAATATATAAATTTCCCAAAAAATAGTTAAATTTTGAACCAAACAGATGAATTTTCGCCAAGATTCAATTTCTATTATAAATATGAATTTTTAACAAAAAAGAGAATAATTAAATTTCCAGTCAAAAAATTAATTTAAAAAAACTGACTTTCAATCGAAAAGGTTAATTTTCTGCCAAAAAAGATTATTTAAAAAAAATATATAAATTTTCAAGTAAATTTTGACCAAAATACAGAATTTTTCAACCAAATAAATTAATTTTCAACTGAAGAAGAACAAAACAGGGAAAATCTCAATTTTCAGTTGAAAAAATTCAGTTCCAACAAACAAAAAAAACGAATTTTCAACCAAATTTTATCGTTGATAATTCGAAGAAAAAAAATTTCAATTGGCATTAA